>JANHGB010046633.1:0-18234 GCA_026283785.1 Coracopsis vasa
CACAACTCTTTGTGTGCGGCCATCCAGCCAGTTCTTTATCCACCAAGTGGTCCATCTATCAAATTGATGTCTCTCCAGTTTAGAGACAAGGATGTTGTGCGGGACAACGTCAAATGTTTTGCACAAGTCCAGGTAGATGACGTCATCTGCTGTCCATCACTTCTGTAGCCCCATCGTAGGAGGCCACCAAATCTGTCAGGCATGATTTCCCTTTAGTGAAGCCATGTTGGCTGTTACAAACCAACTTGTTGGTTTTCATGTGCCTTAGAATGTTCTCCAGGAGAATCTGCTCCATGATCCTGCCAGGCACAGAGGTGAGATTGACTGGACTCTATTTTCCCAGGTTTTCCATTTTCCCCTTCTTGAAAATGGGGGTTATATTTCCCTTTGTCCAGTCGGGAACTTAACCTGACTGCCATGACTTTTCAAATATGATGGACAGTGGCTTAGCAACTTCATTTGCCAGCTAATCCAGGACCTGTGAATGTATTTCATCAGGTCCCATGGACTTGTGCGCGTTCAGGTTCTTATGATGATCTTGAAGCTAATCCTCCCCTGCAATGAGCATTGTATCTCTGGAGGAAAAAAGATGAAAATTATTTTTTATTTGTGGTTTGACATTGACAGTTGGCATTCCTTTTTTCTGTGGTTAAGGTGGTTCTTGCATTTTATGTTTACTAGTTGCTACTGAGTATCATCCTTGATTGCTTCTCAGATAATCACAACCACAGATAATCAGAGTAGTCAAAGATCTTGATATGTATTAAAACCATCTTGAACCTATCAAGGGAAGCAGATACAATTGTTTAATCAATAAAATGTAGTCATTAGTATTTGTGCTTGCAGGCTTCATTTTATTTCAACCTGCATGACTCCCTCTGTCCCTCCTGCCCCCTGGAGTGTTTTTTTCCCTATGTTAATTACAAGTTTTGGAGTAAGAGGGATTGAGAGTTAAGTCAGGTTGTAGTGACATATACTATCTTCCTTTCACTATTCCTTATATCATTGCACTTTCATAGGCAGTACTATGATAACTAGATTATGATATTCTGCTTTAGGTTGAAAGATGGAAGGGTCATTTAGTAATGGTTATTTGGGAAATCATTCAGCCTTGTTCATCCAAGATATTAAGTGGTCTGTCATTGCCTAGTTCTAAGTGAAATTCGGGAAGTCAAATTGCATTTTGTTTAACTATTATGCTTTTGAGTATGGAAGCATTTAATTTCTGTGAATATTGCCTAATCCATTTTTGTGATGATTGTCTAGTATGTGTTGCCTAATATCTACTTTTCTTTGGAATGTTACAAGGGATTTTTCTTGTATTTAATTATCTGATTTTCTTCCTGATTTTCTTTTTTGCCTGTACTGATCTATGATTTTTAGATTTATTACTCCTGAAGATACAGCCTGGTTTGATAAAACTGTTATTAAAGCAGTTGAGGAAAATGTCGATACAAACATAAGAGAAGAGCTCCAAGCTGAACCATATTTTGTAGACTTTTTACGGGATATTCCTGAACCAACTGGTGATGAACCTGATGATTTTGTGTTTGAAGCACCGAAAATTTACGAGAAGGTATTTAATTTTACACCTAAAATATTAGACACTGAAGTTTTACTTTAACTATTAAGTATGTTATATTGCTTAACTCATATCTTAGAGGAAGTTTTGTTGAATACCTATCACATTTTTGTAAAGATATAGCTAGATTTTTCTGGTTTGTATGCAATAAATTGTTTTAATGATATTAAAGTTACTAATCCCATAAAAGCGTAGTTTATTCATTCCTATTCTCCTTGCACCTTTTTTCCCCCATTAGCAGAAATTTTCTGATTAAACACAACTAACATCACTACAGTGAATTAACAAGATAATCTCATTATGCATGGCCAATATGTGAACTCGAGTTTGTGTAAAATAGTGCAATTTTAAACTGTGAAGGAACAAGCTAGTATTGTTACTGATTTTAATTATTTTTTCCAGGTTCCAAGCTTTGAATTTCTTTGTGAAAAATTACAAATGTATCAGAGACAATACAATGAATTTGTTAGAGGATCATCTCTTGATTTGGTGTTTTTTAAGGATGCAATGACACATCTTGTTAAGGTTTGGGGTTTGTAACTTTCTTTATTTGTTTGAGGTTTTGTGTATTCAGGAGTGTGAAGATTTTCCTTGATAGAAAAGGTGAGGTCATAAAGCAGCACATTTATATATTGTATGTAGAATGATTTAATTATTTTTTTAATCCTCAAGAATTCAGAGAACACTTCAGAGGTATCTGTACCTGAGAGATGACCAAAACCAAATAGGATCTGAATGGATAAGAGACATGAAATATAAATCAAGGCTGCAGTAGAATCAATCAGTATGTAGGGTAGAGGAAAGTCTCAGTTTACAGTCAGTTGTACCCCTAGTCATAAACTAATATATAAGGAAAGAATTAATCCAAAGTCAGAATCTGACTCATGGAGGGGTGAGAAGGAAGGATAAGCATGAGGTTTGTTTGAAGTGCTGTGTCTCAGGTTTAAGAAGTTGTGTTAATCATCTAAGGAATTACTTTAACTTGATGATATGTTCACTGAAAGACACATAGAAGCCACAGTGAAATCAAAACAGAAGATGTTTGCTTTTTCTTTAGTTTACCTCAACTGAAGTAAATTATTGTTTGCTTTTCATTTAAACAGAAGAAAATATATATTTTTTTGAAATATAGTTCATATGATGTGTTGTGGTTTAAGCCCAGCCAGTAACTCAGAACCATGCAGCCGCTCGGTCGCTCCCTCTCCTTCTCCCCTGCTCCTAGAGGGATGGGGAGGAGAATTGAAAGAATGTAAATACTACAGGTTGAGATAAGAACAGCCCAGTAAATAAGGTATAATACAAAACCATTACTACTACCACCAATAATAGTAATGATAAGGGAAATAACAAAGGGAGAGAATATAAAACTAAAAGGGGAAAAGGAAAAGAAAACAATAAACACAAGTGATGCACAATGTAATTGTTCACCACCTGCTGACCAATACCCAGCCGGACCTGAGCAGTAATCTGCGCCTTCTGGGTAACTCCTCTCAGTTTATAAACTGGGCATGACGTGCTGTGGTACGGAACACCCCTTTGGCTAGTTTGGGTCAAGTGTCTTGTCTCTGCTCCCTCCTGGCTTCCTGTGCCCCTCATCGCTGGCAAAGCATGAGACTGAAAAGTCCTTGATTGGGGTAAACATTACCTAGCAACAACTGAAAACATCAGTGTGTTACCAGCATTGTTCTCAGACTAAAGTTGAAAACAGCACTGCACCAGCTACTAGGAAGGAGAAAAATAACTATTACAACTGAACCGAGGACATGATGCTTGATGAATTTCAGAAGACCTTGAAAGTCTCTGATACTCCATTTCCATTAGCAAGATTAAGCAGAATATCTAGGTAAAATGTGTTTTTATTTTATGTTTTCAAGCATGTTCAGGAAACATAAAATAGTGCTCAAAATGCCTCCCTTTATGTATTTAAATCCCATTTGTAGCTGATTATAAATATCCGATATATATGAATCTATATGTATGTGCAGATTCTTCGTTAGGTGCACAAAATTCCTAAAGAATGTACATGTGCTCTTTTGAGAGGAAAAATTTTCTGCAAGCAGCCTTTTAATAATCTTTATGTTGTGCTATAGTAACTAAAGTGTAGAGTATAATATATTTGTAATTTTTTAATTAAGATTTTAATTTAAATTTATTAATGAGCTTTCCTTCCATTTTTTCCCATATAGATTTCCCGAATAATTCGGACAGCATATGGAAATGCTTTACTTGTTGGAGTTGGTGGTTCTGGAAAACAAAGTCTTTCAAGGCTGGCCTCCTTTATTGCTGGCTATAATATATTTCAGATCACCTTAACCAGGTAAGAAATGCAAGAAATATATAAACTCAATTAATGTTATTACTTTCTCTTTCCACAGTCATAACCATATGTTTTAGTAGTTTTATTTGTGGGTTTTTTTGTTTCTTTGTTTTGTGGGGTTTTTTGTTTGTTTGTTTTGAGGTTTTTTTCCCCTCTTCTTTTTGTCACCATTTAAAAATGTGGAAAACAATAAATTCTTATCTGGTTGGTATACAACATTGGATTAAGTTTGAGCTGAAAAAGCTGGACTGTGTGTTACATATTCCTGAGCCAAAATATGTGTGTTTACAAAGGATATTTGCACTATATTTTATGAAACTATAATCCAAATATAGGGATAGTCCCAGTTGTTTTGAATTCACAGGTAATATTTATTATTCCTCCTAGAGCCTATAATGTAACCAATCTTTTAGAAGATTTAAAATATTTATATAGAACAGCTGGAGTGGAAGCACAAGGTATCACTTTTATTTTCACTGATAATGAAATAAAAGAGGAGTCCTTTTTGGAATATATAAATAATCTGCTGTCTTCAGGAGAGGTAAGAGTCTTAATATGGCAGGAAATGTACTTTAGAAGCAGAAAACTGTAAAATTTGCTCCCACTAGTTCATTTCTATTTATTTTGGTAATAAATTGAAGAATCAGTAATGATAACTCTAAAATATCTCAACTTATGAAGTAAGGAGTGCTCTTGGTATGGAGTTCTTTTATCTTTCTTTATCTTTCAGTGTAAGCCAGGAAAAGACAAGGAGCTATAATAGGTACTTTGGTAACTTTTATTAAATGAAGATTCACTGGCCAGTCAAGATCTGGACTCTTCCTGGGTTAGACTTTCTAGTTTTTAATGCTGTTGCATAAGACTAAATCATAGATAAAGTTGGTTTTTTAATCTGTCTAAACAGTGTATATGCAGAGAGAGGTACAGTTGTAAACAGACAAATATTTATAAGCTCTGTAATAATTACACCCATGCTATTTATTTTCTTATCCATCTTAATTTTATAAAAAGATTTCAAATTTAATTCCTCGGGATGAAATGGATGAAATCACCCAAGGATTAATAGCTGAGATGAAAAAAGAGATGCCTCGGTGTCCTCCTACCTATGATAATCTTTATGAATATTTTTTAAGTCGGGTAAAGAAGAACTTACATGTTATCCTCTGCTTTTCTCCAGTAAGTGTTTTTCTTCATATCTGTCTTATATCCATTAGTAAACTAGCCTATAAGGTGTGACAGGATTATTCATGCTTTATGTTTTTAAGGAGATTTAAAGACACATAAAAATTTACTTGAAAAAAGAATTTAATGAAAATTAAAATAATCGAATTTTTAAAATATTAAGAAACATTTATATTTTTCATTAACTTGTTTCTTCAAATTTCATAAAATACTAAATGTTGGAAATTTAGCAAAACACATAAAAAAATTGTGCAGGATGTTCCAAGAAGAAAATTAGCAAGAAAAAAATTGACTATTTAGTTGTTTATATGAATTAAACATTTTGATCAACTTAATTAAATATCATATTGTAAATTGACAGTGTTGCTCTCTTTAGGTTGGTGAGAAGTTCCGTACACGTTCTTTGAAATTTCCTGGTCTCATATCAGGGTGCACAATGGATTGGTTCAGCCGATGGCCCAGGGAAGCTCTTGTAGCTGTATCCAGTTACTTTCTTTCAGAATTTAATATGGTCTGCTCCGCATCAGTTAAAACAGAAGTGGTGGAAACCATGGGTCTCTTTCATGATATAGTTTCAGAAAGCTGTGAGGATTATTTCCAAAGGTAATATTTATACAAATGTAGTAATCCCAAAAGTGTTGCTACTGATAGTATTTCTTGAACTCATTCTGTTATATAAAGCAATAAGTGCTTTGAAAGGCTAATAGGTCTGCTATATCAAGATACACAAAGGCCATGAAAAGTAATTTCTATTATGTTGCGAAGTAATAATTTTCATTCCCACTGTTCTATAATGTGCATAAAAGCAATAATTGGAAATAAGGATTTGCATTATGAAGACATTTGATTTTGACTGAATTACAGACTTGATTTATATAATCTCCTGTTTCATGGGAACTAATGAAATGGCTGTACATATCAAAAGTATATTGTAAAAGTATATAGTAAATTGATGTTGCCAATATGTTATGGTTTAGGTTTCGAAGAAGAACCTATGTAACACCTAAATCCTATCTCTCTTTCATCAATGGCTACAAAGAAATTTATGCTGAAAAGTTGGCGAGTATTAATGAACAAGCAGAACGCATGCAAATTGGTAAGCAATATAGGGATAAATGTGTATTTCCATGTGTGGTCTCAAATGATCTTTATTTTTAATATTAGACTTCTTATCCACGATCACTTAAAATCAGATCTGCTGGATCACAGTCCAAAACTGGTAGCATATAAGGACTATATCCAAGCATTCCAGCTAACACAAATTCATAATGATTCGCTTACAAAAATGACTTGAAGCTGCCAGCTTAATTGTTCATCTGTGTTTTTAATTTTAAACTTTAATATTTCCAACTAGCACTCATAACAGAAAGTGGCACCAGAAAATCATAGAATCAGAATGGTTAGGGTTGGAATGGGCCTTAAGATCATCTAATTCCAACCCCCTGCCGTGGGCAGAGACACCTCACACTAGACCTCACACAAGGCTCTGTTTGGACATGGCCTTGAAATGCCCAGAGAGCTTTGATTTACTAGCATAAAGACAGGTAGCTCTAAACAGAGTTACTAATTTATTTCTGGACTTGTCTATGGAAATTCTGGCTGAAAATCTGAGTGCTTCACAATTGATTTATTTCTGATTTCTGCTGTAGAAAAAGTAGCTGTTACTTGTAATAATTTTCTAGCTAGGAATCTAAAATATATAAAAGTATAATTAAAATGTCCTTCTAAATTTGGATATCTTTTTCAAATTACCTAAGTTTTGGCATTATATTAGTTCTTAATGTTCTTAATGTTTCAGAGTACATTTGAAGTTTTCTTCCATTTGCATTTAGACATGCTTTTGTAAATCTACAAAGGCATCTTAACAGCTTAGGAAACTTCATCTTTATGGGAAAAGATCTTGTATATCAATCTAACAGAATAGAGAATTCTGTGACTTCATGACACAACATATCCTTGACATACCCCCTTTTTTAATTTTTTCCTTTTTTCTTACCATTTTTACTTTCATTTTTACTTTTTTACTTCTACCTTTTTTTAACCTTTTTAACCTTTTTTTACCTTTTAAACTTTTTTACCTTTTCTTTCTTTTTTAAAAATGAATTCTATATAATAATAGAATCATAGAATAGTTAGGGTTGGAAAGGACCTTGAGATCATATAGTTACAACCTCCCTGCCATGGGCAGGGTCACCTCACACTAGACCATGTAACCCAAGACTGTCAAACCTGTCCTTGAATACTGCCAGGGATGGGGCGTTTACATAAGAATATATTTTATTCTGGGTAATATTCCAGCTATAAACTGTAGCTACTGTTTAAACCTATAGCAAACTAAACCTAAAAAGTATGGACTTTTCTTTTGACGAATCAAGCTTGTTTAGAATAATTTTGCACCTTGTGAAATCATTTGTATCCATGAAAAGTGCATAGTAGGAACAAACATGATACTGTGACTGCTTACACTCACTTTCTCTCCTTTATACAAATTTAAATAGGAACACAATGTACAAGGCATTTGGCATATAGAGCTAGACTGTATTATATAACCAGGAAAAACCAGTTTTAAGTTTTCTGAATTTTATCTTTTATTTAATAGGTCTGTCTAAGCTGATGGAGGCCAGTGAGTCTGTTGCTAAACTCTCTAAGGAGCTGGCAGTTAAGGAGAAGGAACTAGCTGTGGCATCTGTTAAGGCAGATGAGGTAAGTATTTGAGTGTTAAATAGCAAAAGACAGAGGTTAGCACCAAGATATTTAATGGGGTAAACTGCTATTGCAGAATTTTCTCATAATTTGTACAAGCCAAAAAATGTGCATGGTGGTCTAAAATGAGGCTTCAGTCCATTCTCTTTAGCATGTTGATTCAGCTTTTGCTTCTGAAAGTGAGGTACTTTAAGACTACTTCAGAGGTTCAGTGCCTTCCTTGTTCTCCTCCCATTTCTTACCCACACCTATAAGAATCAGGTTGCATTTTTTGTTTCATGTCTTTTTTGTTCACATTTATTAAATTTTAGGGTACAGATGCACTTATTTGCAGACAGAAAGTTAACATGATAATGGGACTTTACCATTTCAAAATTGCTTTAGATAAAGTTCATCACTTTAGATAAAGTTCAGTTTCATATTTTGTCTTTTACATTAACAACATGTCTGTGTGTTCATGAGTTTGGTTGTCTGGTAGAAATCTAGTTTCCAAAATGACTTACTGGAAAGGTATGTTAACGAATGTATTAATATAGGCATTCTGTTTTCTGAAAGATGCCATAATCCTATGATGGTGCATATTTAATATGCACTGGAGAGCAAACTTTGGGCCAGCGATGGCTATGGTACTGCCTGCATTCTTCAAAGCCTTTAATCTGATGAGAGAGAAAATTATGACAGAAAGGAATGAAATTACACTTCTGACATGTCTGGAGTATAACAGATATATTGGTAGAGTTCACTTTGTTTAAAATTTATGTTTTCTTTGCATTTTGAAATAGCTCTTTGGCAACCATTCACATAGCCTCTTACTTGTCAACTTTTTCAATAGGGCACTACTTATGAGTCATCAAAAGTAAAAGACATGGACAAATAATAACAGATATTTATTTAAATTACATGTAGTATTGTTCATATTTTATATATTTCTTTCTTTCCTTTAGTACTCCACCCTATAGAAATCAGAATTGAATTTCAGGAAGGAAAAAAAAAAAAGATTTTGGGATTTTATCTGTGATTGTTTCCTTCACGGGTATTTGAGAGCATTATTTATGTTGTTGTAAATGTGTAGAGTGCCTTGATCCTATAGCTGATACTGGTCAAAAAGCTAACGGTATGTTACACATTCACAAGAGATTTGAAAATATATATACTGAAGAACCAGACATAAATGCATAACTTCATCCTGTGAATATATTTATATAATGCCATATATAGTTTGGTTTAGCTTTATATTTTTCTGTATAACAGCCTCTACATATCTGTTGTGTCTGATAAAAGTTTGTTCCACCATTTTGCTTTATATATTTAATGGTTTATTATCAATTCCAGGTGCTAGCAGAAGTCACAGTAAGTGCTGAAGCTGCATCTAAAGTAAAAAATGAAGTCCAAGGTGTGAAAGATAAAGCACAAAAAATTGTAGATGAAATTGATGTAGAAAAAGTGAAAGCAGAGACTACACTGGAGGCTGCTAGACCAGCATTAGAAGAAGCAGAAGCTGCACTGAATGTGAGTAGAATTCTTACATTTTGATTAGTTTAGTACTGTTTCAGTCACCTGTGAAAGAAAGGCTAGAGCCACCATCATGCAGTTGTCAGTTGGTTTTGACTGCTGTCACCAGCTCTTCACAGTTAGTGGTCACGGCTTTGAATATTTATGGAGCTCATGTTTTGCCTTAAACACATGGAGATTATTTTATAGTCGTTATTCTGCTTCCACTCTAATGCTTGATCATTATTTTTAATTCAAGAGAATACCTTTTGTGCTAAATAATTGCTTTATTTTCATATTTAATTAGCAATATCTTTCTTTTAAGATGACTAAGAGGATATCTCTTCCTTCAGCAAAAAAATGTTTAATTTGGAAAGAAACGGGAAACAAAAGGGATTCAGGGCAATCAGAATCAGGGTTAAGAAATTTGGAGGCATTGCTATATTCTACATAATTTCATTATTCTGCTCTGAGTAATTAAAAAATAAAGGAAAAAAAATCTGGAATCAGAAATCAGTGATGTATTATATTTTTAATACTTTTGTTCATTTACCAGAATTTATGTGGCAAGAAATAAATACTGAGTGGAGAAGACCAGAAAAGAAGCATTGTTTGCTCTTACACTGACATTTAGATAAGATAAATGAAACTTCCGAAAATGCTCACAAAATTCACTTATGAAATATGTGGACTCACAGATTATCCTGTGGTGCAACCACTCCTTCTAGACAATTAGTGGCATGCATGTGTTTTGTAGGCACAAATTAATATGTTAGTTTTGAAGTTTGCAATAATTTATAATTTTTGCATTGGTTATTAAGATAAGCAAAGTGTCAGTGATGCTGCTAGAAAATGAAGCAGTAGTACCTCATCCCTATAATAAATTAAAATCCAACAAAACCAACCAGAACCATCTTAGAATAAATAATGACACTTAAGCCTTAAAAATCAAAAATAGTATTATACCAAGAAAACAGCTTTTAATTAATTCCTATGCAATTTTATGATATAATAATTTTAACTGAGTTAATGCTGCTGTTCCATGTATTTAAATTTGATTTTTGAGTGATGTCTTTAAAATTAGGAAAATATTCTTATCTAATAGATATTAATTAAAATCATTATATTTCATGAAACTGTCATTTTTTTGTATGTACTTAGTACAAACTTACCTCAGAGAAAAGTATGACAAACAAACATTAAAATCACGATATTAAATGGGAAAATAGAATAATGGTATTTATGCAGGATTCTGTTGCATTTTTCTTCAACTAGACCATCAAACCAGCAGATATTGCTACTGTTAGAAAACTTGCAAAGCCTCCTCACCTAATTATGAGGGTCATGGACTGTTGTCTGCTGCTATTCCAAAAGCCAGTAGATCCAGTTGCCATGGATCCAGAAAAGCCTTGCTGCAAGCCATCGTGGGGAGAATCATTAAAAGTAAGTAGAGTTTTCAGTGTTTCTGAAACATCAGAAATAGTAACTTGAATATCAGCGAATTTAGGATGTTGTTTACTTAAAACAGGATAGAATTTTGCAACAGGCAAACATAGGGTTTTAAGATAGGCATAGTATATACAGAGTTTATTTCATAGCAAGTAGCAGGTGAATTGTTTAGAGACTTTTGCAGTAAGGGCCTTAGATTTTCCTTGTCCTTGGTCCTTGCATATGACCTGATGGCAAATAAATAAATAATACCAATTCTTGTTAACCATACATGAGATAAGGGCATTCTGGAAAAGACCTCTTCCTCTTTGGGAACTTGTAGGTCCATAGCTAAATAGTCTTTCCTGATCCTTCCAGACTCCTTGATTGAAAGATTATTTGACTGACTGAGACATAGTAGCTTTTCCCATTCTGCATTTCAGTATCTCTGGCTGAAATTTATTGGTTGGCAAGCCATTTTTTCCTTCTGGATTTTGATCTTCTCTCAGAGTACTCTTATTTTCCTACCTTCTCCTGCCATTCTTTAAATTCTGTTCTACCTCTATTAGTGTATTAATTTGCCAACAGGATTACCTTAATATTTTTGTTATGCAAATAACGAAAAGTAAGGTATTTTTGGATATGAATAGAGCTCTTGCTTTTTATTTAAGCTTTTTAAGAAATCAAGAAATCATCAAAACTTTATTTTCTACTAACATTATGAAAATGAGATAAGCAGTTACTCCATGAGTTCCCTTTAATGTATTAAACATTTCTTAGAAGAAAAATTTAAACCCAATAATTCCCTTTCCAGAAGAATTTAGGTCGCATTTCATATATGCATAAGCCATTTTCTTGGCATTCTTTAGGTAAGTTACAAATGTATCTCTGAGGTTTTATCTTAGTTAATTTCTTTTATGAAATGCTGCTTCTCAAATGCTTTTTACATGACAATATGGGAATATGGAAGATGAAAAGTACATCTATAACTTTCAAGCCTAAGTTACTGGAGTGTAACTGCTTAAAACTCCAGGCATGTAGGAGTTACAACTGAATAGCATACTTACAATATTAACTGTATGAATTACCTCTTCAGGAGAATTTTAGGAACATTTTTTAACATAGTCATCTATGAACAAGCTTTTGAATGTAAAATGTGCAAATAGTTTATAAACATCCTGTACTGGTTTTTTGCAGTTTATGAGTGGCCCATTCTTGCAGAGTCTACAGCAGTTTACTAAGGATTCAATGAATGAAGAGACAATAGAATTACTCCAGCCTTACTTTAACATGGAAGACTATACACTAGAGCATGGTAAAAAGGTGTGTGGTAATGTGGCAGGCCTTCTCTCTTGGACACAAGCCATGGCAAGATTTTATGCTGTTAACAAACAAGTCTTACCTCTTAAGGTAATACATTATCACTTGCTTTGTGTTTTCTTTTTATGTAATTCAATTCCATTTGCTTTAGTAGTAGGATCTTAAAAAAATATATTTAGATAACTTTATTCAGAAATAATTGCCTGTAGACTTTTGTTGCTAAGAATGATAAAAGCAGAAAACCCCCATATCCTTGTCTTGATTCTAGACAGTACACTAAACACAAAATTAGTCTAAATAAATTTTATTTTCTCTGGTTTATTGTATGCAGTGGATGGTGTTTTCAGTCTTTGTATTTATTATAACTACCTTATAATTGTTTTCAAAAAGTTATACCAGGATCTTTATTCCCTCTCTAAAAGAGTCTTGCAAAGAGAGGTTTGCAACTATTTTACCTTCTTTGTTTTCACACAATAACTTTGTGAAAGTAAAGGATTAATATCTTGCCCAAATACTGGCATTATGGAGAAATTGAGGGCTCACTTCAATAAAGAAATCATGTTGCAATAGTGTGAACCAGACTGGGTAAAACATTTTTAAGACTCATATTTAACTTAGTGTGGGTGTTCTTTTTGATGTTTGTGAACATTTAAATAAAAAAATTAGATGTAAAAATCATTTGGAATCTCAAAGGCATTGATTGTTGCTTTTTGGATTCTAAACCAAGTATTTAATCCCTACACGTAGCACAGTTTACAAAAGAAAGAAAAAAAAAGAAGGAAAAAGGTCAAAGGGGAAAGTGTCTGAATGGTGCTTCCAAATCTCCTCCACATTTTTTTGTCACTGGTAGAACTGCTACTTACAAAAGTAACAGTAATGCAAGTGGATTATTTAAAAAAAAGAAAAAATTCCTGTGTTCATCATAAATATCAGTTTAGGAGCAATGGAAAGATTCACTAGTTTAGGACCATCATTTTCTAGTGGCTAAAAACTATATTGTTACCTAATAAAGGACCAATATGTTGGTGTTGTGATTGTTGGTTGCTACAGAATGTGCAAATAAGAAAGAAATAATAAAGCATATAATCAAGCAAGAATATGGAATGATTTTTCCTCTAGGCTAATTGATATGTACATACAGATCAGAAACCTGACTTTCTTAACCAGTTTCTTCAAATGTAATTTTTTTTAAATAATAAATTTGACAATATATAGTAGGAACCTTGAGTACTACAGTGTTCTTTAATTAAAAAGTAATATTTACAGTATGTGACAGTATTCAGATTAAATATTTTAAATATTTATGTGAATATTAATATGAAAGCTATTTTATGTATTATTGTCTCATGATTGCCAGCTAACCAGGCTTAAAATAATTCATCAAATTATATTCAGATCTTGTATGATTATTGTCTTAATATTTCTTTTTGCAGGCTAACTTGGCAAAACAGGAAGGCCGCCTGAAAGTAGCTAATGCAGAGTTAGCAAAGGCTCAGGCGGTTTTAGATGAAAAACAAGCTGAATTGGATAAAGTACAAGCAAAGTTTGATGCAGCAATGAAGAAGAAAATGGTGAGATCAGTCTTTTATGAAAAATGTTTCCATAAAATGATGTTACGTAATCATGAATTGATACAAACACACATTTAGGACCTGCTACCTTGAATGACATGGATGAGGTTCAGGTATAAGAAGAAGATATTTAAATCTATGTTTCCCTCATATTTATTTCTTTTTTGTGAATAGGAACATGTTAGACAATAGGTGCACCTAGAGTTCTCAAGAGGGATTTTTCAAATAAATAGAGTAGTCATAATAAATACAATAGAATGAAAAAATATATAAAATACTCTTTAGGTTTTTGCATTCTATTATTAAATTATGTAAGACATTTTTCCAATCTTAGGACTTACTGAATGATGCAGAAACATGTAGAAGAAAGATGCAAGCAGCCTCTACGCTTATAGATGGACTAAGTGGAGAGAGAGTTAGGTGGACTCAGCAAAGTAAAGAATTTAAATCTCAGATTAACAGGTATGAAATTCATCAGAGAAAAAAAAACAACCAACCAACAAACCCAAACCAACAAAAAACCTCACAACAAACCAAAACCCCAAATAAAACCACACTAATTATGTGTAAAACCTGAATAGCTAGTAAGCAATTTAGTAGCTTTAGAAGTTGCACTTTTTCCTGCTGGAGATATTTATATAGTTAGACAATTAAGTGAAGTATCCTGAAATGTGGATTTCCCTCACATAAGTGCATACCTGAGTGTTGCTTACTTGTATTTAAATTCAGACTAATACTTCTGCTTTTGGCATTTATTTCCAAAGGGATTATTTCCAGTGCAGTTATATGCCTCTATTACAGCTTTTCCTGTCCCTCTTAAAGCTGCATCTCGTTCCAGTGTTACCTGGCAAAGTGAAACCTTCAGATAGGCAGGAGGTAGAGATGATCTAAGCCCAACTCTAGGAAGGAAAAAGGAAGAATTCCTAGCTTAAGACTGGATAGTTTGATATTAGTTACGGCATATTTAAGTAAAAGGAGCCCTAGAGATCGGACAGTAACTTTTATTCTATAGTCTGTGCATTGAAACATGTGGAACAGTAGGTCTTATTCTAATAAACTTGGAAGTCTCCATTGTGTTGCTATCCAAATGACAACATGTTGAGCAGTGTAGGAGCTAGGGGTTCTAGTTGTCTAGAAAATAGGAATGCTGTCAAAATGGTTGTTAGAGGTAAAGAGCCTGAAAGTTTAGACTGGGCTTGTATGGAATGCTTCTTTTTCCATAAATTTCCTATAGGGAAATTTTACATATCTATTGAGGTCTGCTCATTCCAAGGGAATTAAGGTTGTAACTTTTGATAAATATTGTATTGCAGACATATTTTTAAGAAATAAACCAATTTCTTCCTTCAGTTATGAAAGAAGGAATAGTCATCTGGGCTTTATTATGTTGTAGGGTTGAATATAATGTTTTCATATTATACTACTCTTAAGTTTTGCCAAAAAAAAAAATAAAATAAATTTTTTTTTTTGAAGCATAAAGAAACTATTTCTTGTTCTCAAAGAGCAACAGTTCCCTCCTTGAACTGTCCTCAGAACAGGAATCTTCTGGTGTTTCAAAAGCTGGTTGTCTAAATCTATAGAAATTGAAGTTCTGTATCACCTTTTAATTATTATTTTATACCTTTTCTAGACTTGTGGGAGATGTACTGCTCTGCACAGGTTTTCTTTCATACTGTGGACCTTTTAATCAAAACTTCAGGGAATATTTGCTTAAAGATTTATGGGAAACTGAGATGAGAGCCCATAAAATCCCCTTTACTGAAAATCTGAACCTGATTTCTATGCTGGTAGATCAGCCAACAGTAAGTTCTTGGTGCTGGATGGGTTTCATTTCAATGTCAATTAATATATTCCATGACTATTAGGCAGCATTATGCTTGCTTAGAAAGGATCTATAGTCCCCAGTATTGCTGTGCAATGTAGTTCTGTGGTTTCCTAACGTTCTTGGCAATTTCCACTAAAGATCTGAGTGCTGAGCAATGTTCAGATACATAAAAATGTTACATATTATAAACAAGTGACATACAATTAGACAAATGCTGGTATGATAATGCACTTTCAAGTACCCATAGGTATCTACTAAACAGTGGCTTTAGTTATTAGGTTTTTTTAGGTTCTGTCAATATTATCTGAGTCTGGTTTCAAAAAATAAATTTCATATAAAAAATACATTTAAAAAAGAATGCATAAAGTCTTTTCATTCAACATGAATGAAGGAGAAATCAAACAGAGAATGATGCCAATGTCCTTCAGTAAATATTAAGCCCCAAAAGCTGTTTTAGCCTGGTTTTCTTTTAATTGATCACAATTTTTAGTTTGGCTGTCCAAGTGCCTTTTGGATTTCTTATGCTTTTAAAATATTTTTCTTTTTATCATTGAATACATCAATGAAAATAAAATCCTGGAAATATTTTTCCATCTGCATTAATCATTTTTTAGGAGGTTCAGATATGCATCCCTTTGGACTTGATGTTCCCATTATTTCTTAGAACAATCGTAATTGAAGAATAATGCAGTGAGATTTTATTCCAAACTACTCTCTTTTTTTGTTGTTGTTTCATTTTGTATTCTCCAGATTAGTGAGTGGAATCTTCAAGGGCTGCCTGGAGATGATTTCTCAATTCAGAATGGTATCATTGTCACTAAATCAGCAAGGTACCCACTTTTGGTAGACCCACAATCTCAAGGAAAAACATGGATTAAAAAGAAAGAAGAGGATAATGACTTACTGGTGAGCAGTGTTTTAAAGGAATAATGTGCTAGTTTATATTCCTTCAAACGTTATTGCTTTAGGTTGTGTCTGCTTTTGAGTCAGTGTAGCTATCATACATACATATCTGAGAACTTTAACTTGTATGGAGACTGACAACAATGTGGATGCATCAGCAGGGAACTTGACAAGAGTCTTTGAATCCCATTTAAGGACTAGGAAAGGATTATATAATTCTTAATATTGGAATACTGGTATGAAAACTACCAAGAAGTATGAAAGAGAAGGAGGTAGCCTTATGTTCAAAATTGGCATGTTCTCTATACATAAAGAGCAAAGTAGTGAAAAGTATAGCATAAGAGTATAATATGAAATTATTTTTGGGAGTGAACTGGGCAACTATTAGTAAGATTACAGACAAAGGCAGGATAACTTTGAAAATGTAAGCAAAGTACTTAAACTGATGCAGTCCAGAAGTTAGAACTCAAGATGGAATTCATACATGAAGTTATTGCTACAAAAATAAATTGAAGACAACCAGTTGAAATGAGATCTAAGATAAATTCGTATATCATGATGTTACTGCAATTTTAATAGCTCTTTTATAGCTTAAGCCAATGAGGTTAAATATCTGCTCATGAAATATAATGCAAAGACATTCACATGACACCTGTAATTTGCATCACAAAAGAATTTTTCACAAATGAAGTAGCATGGGAAAAGGAACCTACATTTTAAAACCCTGCAAAATCTCTTATGTCCTCCAGAATCTCAATAAATTTTCAGCATTTTAGGATTTCTAGATTTTGAAGATTGTAAGTCTTGGAGTAAAGTGAATGTGAACTTCTTGCTTATCATTCTACCATTAATAAAACAAACTGTCAGAACCACAGAAAAGTTGAGGTTGAAAAGGATGTCTGAAGATCTAGTGCAGCATCCCTGCTCAGAGCAGGATCTACTAAAGCAGGTTGCCCAGGACTGTGTCCATTCGGGTTTTGAATACCTCCAGGGATGGGCACTTCACCACCTTTCTGGGCAGCCACCACCAGCAGTGTTCAACCACCATCACAATAAAGTTGTGGGATTTTTTTTCTTATGTTTAAATTGAATTATCTATATTTCAAATTGTGCCCATTGTGTCTTGGCCTGTTACTGTGTGCCAGCAAGAGAGGTTTGCCTCCCTATTCTTCATTCTCACCCACCAGATACTTAGGTACATAGGTAAATACCCTTGTAAGCCTTCTTAAGGCTAAATAATCCCGAGTCTCATCTTTCCTCATATGTCAAGTGCTCCAATCCCTTAGTAATCTTGGTGGACCTTTGCTGGACTCACCTCAGTGCCTTTCTTACACTGGGGAGCCCAGAAATAGGTAGAGGACTCAAAATATGTGTCTCCAGTACTGAGCAGAGGGGAAGAATTGCCCTCCTCAACATCCTGGTAATGTTTCTCCTGACGCAACCCAGAATGCTGTAGGCCTTTGCTGCAAAGGCAGATTGTTAGCCCATGCTCATCTTGTCCACCGGGACCCCAAGACCCTGCTCTGCAAAGCTGTTTTCCAGTAGAATGGCCCTATTTCGTACCTGCAGAGAGAATCTTGAAAATAATATAGGAACTTTCTGAAAGTCAAAATCTAGGAAGCAAAACTAAAGTAGTTAGTGTTTTATTTATTTACACGGGTTTTATGATTTTATACATTATGATGGTAGCCTGGCGCGAGTGGCTTCTCAGCCAAGCGCACGCACCAGGGCTCTGAACGCCTCTAGGTCAGAATCCCGCCTAGACGTAGCGATACCGCAGCGCCGCCGGCGCCTCGGTGGCCTCGTGATAGCCGGCCGCCAGCCTCCCCGGGGCGGGCCCGGTGCGGGCCCGGTGCGGTGCGCTGCTTGTGGTCGGGACCGGAGTGGCGGCCGGATGCGGCGCCGCCTCTCC
>JANHGB010046634.1:0-10395 GCA_026283785.1 Coracopsis vasa
GCTGAGGCGCTGGCACAGGGTGCCCAGAGAAGCTGTGGCTGCCCCATCCCTGGCAGTATTCAAGGCCAGGTTGGACAGGGGTTTGGATCAACCTGCTCTAGTGGAAGGTGTCCCTGCCCATGGCAAGGGGTTGAAACTGGATGAGCTTTAAGGTCCCTTCCAACCCAAACCAGTCTGGGATTCTGTGACCAGTTGGTAAGAGAGCTTTAGTAACAAGAAATTACAAATTTAAGTTACAACATTTACAACATGAATCACTGCCACAGTAAACATTTTAAAAAGCAAAGGATGTTCATTACCCAGTACTTTGAATAGTCCCTTTTCCAATTCAGATCCAGTCCAGATGTGTTTGAATCCCGTATGGAAAAAAGAACTGAAGTGAAAAAGCAGCCTGTGGGATACTCCAATCAAGGAGAATTTATCAGATGCATGGAGGAAAAGGCAAGGCCAACTTTCTTTGTAGCTCACATGTATTAAAGCTATAATACCATGTATATAGGATTAGCATAATGCTGTGAACATAATGTGTTTCCATTAGTAAGGAGCCCCAGCATTTCACTCTCTGATGGCTAAAAGTATTGTTCTCTACTCCAGTGTGTGATTTTGCTGGGTTTTAGACTAATTTCTTGTTTAAGTTGCTTAATTAGTTCCAGATTAGTTTAGCCAAATGGAGTGACATGATCTTGCGTATATCATTTTTTAGGGAATGCAAGAAAACTGTTCAGTAATATTGGATCCAAAGTGCATAATAGTTTGCTTTAAATTAATCCTTTCTGGCCTTAAATTAATAATTCATTAGGTTACTCATCTTTCCTCGAATTTATCATTTTATTAAAAACGCACTGCAGTGATCTTCAAGTATCTTAAACTTGAGCTCCTACTCGAGAGATTTTTGTCATCAGGCATGTTATGCGTGGCAGGGAAGGCAAATAACTGGTATTAAAGCATCAACTCTAAAAGCTAAAAAATGTTTTCTTCTAGGCAAAAGGCTTGGGCTCAAGGACATCTAAGGGTGGATTCACAAAAGACAAGGTAAGGGAAACAAACCTTCATGTTAGGAGAGGACATGCTGGTAAATTAAGGATGTAGATGTATTGCTACCATCAGTGCTTCAGCCAAGAGCTTCTTGACATAGAACTGATCTTCCTTATGCTGCAGTTGATTATAAGATTTTAATTTACTGTTGGGATTGTGTTTGATCTTAAAACTCCTGGCACTTTGTGTTTTTAGTATCCTGTCGCTTCTCTCTGACACCCTGGAAGTTCCTGCTCCTGAGAGAATCCCTGCCCATGGCAGGGGAGTTGGAACTAGATGATCTTAAGGTCCTTTCCAACCCTAACTATTCTATGATTCTATGAATGCTCACAGCAATAAATAGAAAGGGTTAATTAGCTGCCTGTACAACGTGGAAGTAGATTTCCAAAGATCAGCCAGCAGAGGGACAAGAGACTGGTTTACTCTCTTTCACATTTCTTGTATTTTGGCAAACTTACTGTGTAAATGTATCTGAGATGGCTGAAGGTGAAAGGCTGCAGCTCCTCTTGCAGCCCCAGTAGAGATCTGCACAGCTGGAGCAAAGTGTGTTCTGTGTCCTGAAAGAATGTCTTCTATTTTGACTCAGTGTGTGATCCCACTTTTCAGTGTGCTACTGCTTATGATTTACTGGTTTCTTTGGCAATTAAGAGACTAAGTCACACTGTAAACTAAATGAAGCTACTCTAGCTTGAGTATGTTCTCTAATTGCATCCATTCATTCTGGATTCTCACTTGGATCACAGAACTGCCATCATGCCAAATTTCTTATGCTTTCTCTTACAGACACTTGATTCAATTCTGAATGTTGAGATGGTGAAAGAAAAGTCAGCGGAGGAGATAAAACAGGTGATGGATTTAAATGGAATAAAGTTTGCACCACATCTGTGCTTAATAGTAATCTGCATATGAGGATGGAATTTTACTTAGCCATGTTTTATTTTTCAATCTATAGATGAATTATTAAAAGCACATTGACATGCCTATTAATAGTAGAAAATAAAGTTTTTTCCATATAGGATGTACCTAGGATGTACCCTGGATGGTACATCTGTACCTGGTACATCTGGAATTGATTTCTCAGAAACTGACTCTCCTGTAATTCTTATTGTTGCCATTTAATGTGTAGCAGTTGAATTGGTGTTAGCAAGCTCCTGTCAGGTTTGAAGCCCCGTAAAGGGAAAACTTAGCAGTAGTTCATATAGATCTACATACATACATACATACTACATCTGTTCTACAGGAATAAAACCAAAGCTTTTGCCACCTTGTCCCTTTGTTTGCATTCTGTGTCATTTAGGAGCGTGTGTACTGAAGTTGGTTAGGGTAAGAAGGAGGTGAATGGGTCTGTTTCTTTGAAGAACAGTGTGAATTGAGTTATTCTTCCTGTTATCTGCTTGGCCTTGCACTGTATTCCCTTTTATCTAGTTAGAAGCCACATCTGTTGCACATTTCTGATGTAGCTTGAGTCGGATCTGATACTTTTTTTCCTTATCAGTCTGTATGCCAAGAAACTATGTAGGCACGATCATTTGAAGGGAAGCAGCACATATGAAGGAGCCTTCTGTCACCACTTGGAGAGCAGAAACCTAGCGGCTTTCCTGATAGCTTGAGAACATTATAGAAGTAGTTACGTGCTCTGCAGGGATAGTGTGCAACCAGTTATAGCAGGGAGTGGTTTGATAACTCTTGAGTTCCTTTTGAGTTCCTCTACTTCTGTTTTATGATTAAATATTTTGCCAACAATTCTCATTAATTCTGTAGGACTGGGGAAGAGCAACTGAAAAAGTCCTGAACTCTGGGCTTTTACCTGTGCTTGTCCATTTATTAAGGACTCTGAGCTTTTATGTAGATGATGCTGTCATACTGTGATGAAGGAAAAGCATTATGCAAAGACTTGTCTTCTCTTAAATGTTACACTTAGAAGTGTATTGTGTTAGCAGGAAGATCAGTCAGGTTTGATTGTAAGCACTTTGAGAAGTCATTTTTCAAAGGTTAGTTGACAAAGGAAATTTCTTTTAAAGCATTTAGTATTACTGCTTTTAACAGTAATATTTAATTTAGTATTACTGATTTTAACTGTACACCATCTCATTTGTTTCCTGTAGATTTGGAATCAGTATTTTTCTGCAAAAGACACAGTTTATGCTGTTATTCCTGTAAGTAGTTCCTGTGTAGTTACACATTTGAAAGGCCAGTATGCAAAGCTTTCCTTTCTAACTGTGATTCTGTTGCTTTTAAAAGCAATCATTGAAGGAAAATGAGGTTACAAGAACAAACTTTCTTTCCAGATTCAGTGGTCTTACTGCCCCAAAAGGCTTTTTTTTCCCCACACCAAAAATGTGTACCCCTTTTTTTCCTCACTTACATCAGTCTCAGTAAAGCCAATACCTTTTTCTGCACATCTGGCTTGAATTTCCAGGCACATTTTATTATGAGTATCCAATACTCTTTGCAGGGCCCTGATATCTATTAAGGTAGCATTTGTATTTTCACATCATTTTTTCTCAGTGTTGCTTATTTCTTTCCTCTCTTCCTTGCAGCCTGAACAGCAAACTCCAGTTGAACAGGGCAGTACTAGAGCACTTGGCTAACGATTTGCACGTGGCTAAACACTTATGACTTACCTTCATGCATTTAAAATTATTGGCAGTCCTGTCTTTCATTGAGATTGCATGGTGCTTCCTGTGATAAGATCTTAGTTTTTATTTCCTGATAGCTTTACCAGATGTTAATTGTTGTTAATCTACATTAGGCTGAAGGAGGTTTTTTTCACTTTGGGGATTTCTTCCTATTCTTTGCTTCAAAGTCTCTATGTGATTGTGATCTCTTAAATCTGTCTTTTCACATCTGGGCACGAACTGTGTGTTCCTTGAGTTCTTGAAACCTCATTGAGATCTGGGGTCTGATTTGCAATTGTATTTGGCCCTTTGAGCTGCAACTGAAGTCGGTGGGAGGCTGTATCCTAAATGTATGAAGTGTTATATGCCCTGAATATGGCAACGTGGGATTTGAAGTCGAGCGGCTTCGTGTTTCAGTTTTCCCAACATGTGGATCTAGTGAAAACAGTTTGAATCGCACATTTAGTGTAGCAGAAGGCCAAAGCCAGGGACTCAAGATGGTGTAGATCTTTCATTAATGGGGCTGGCACTGTTCTTTGGTGCACTGTTTTAGAGGAGCTTTGGAAGCTTTTTAAGGCTTTAATGCAAACCAGGTCCTAGGCACATTAGGAGGTAGTTCATGGTGTCATCGGTGGGGAAAAAAAGCCCTCTATATCTTTTGCCAGAAGCTTTTTGTTGGCTGGAAGAAAGGCCTTGCCTAATTCTTGAGTGCTCAAAAGCACGCATGGGGGAATTTCATGTTGATGGATGTCATGTGTTTTCTTTCCTGAACACCTTAGACTATTAATGTGCTGTGCTGGGAAGAAAAGTACAGACAAAAGGTTTGGGGGAATGTAGGGAACATGTGAATGAGATTACCAGGTTTCATCAGGGATGACCAAATATATTTGTGATTTTAATATAAACCTAAGCAATAAGTATGTTACTTGAGTAAACGTCTAGGCTGCATTTTAATACTGAAGAACAGATGACTGTGATGTAAAATCCACAATTTGAGGCCAGGGATTTGTCATCCTGCTCAACTGTTGACACCACAAAATGCGGTGGACCTATTACTCAAAGAGGACGTAATGTAAGTCTGAAGTGTGGGCCCCCCACCTCCAAGGGATAAAGCTTTGGATCCAAAAAGGAGTTTGCTGCTGTATCTTGGAGACAGCATTGTTAAAACGGGATACCAATGACATTTAGGTAACTAAGAACTAAATGCAGTTTTCCATGCACTCATTGTTAGCTGCTCCCGCAGTGAGACCGTCTGTAGATGGAAGTTGTACCCTGTAAAGGTTAATGAGATGATTCTGAATTATTGACTTTCTCTTTCTCCTTCTCCAAAGGCAGAGAAGTTTGATTTAATATGGGAGAGAGCCCAGAAATGTCCATCGGTACGTATGGAAGATACTTGCAGCGCGTGGATGTAGAGCTGTAATGCATCTACATCCTCCTCTCTAAAGCTTAATTCATAAACTTTTGACCCTCCTCTATTCAGACTCATTGTATCAGCTCAGTTAATAAAATCCAAGTGTTCATACACTCGTCTTAGTGTTCAGATAAAAGCAATGGCTATTTATATGTATTAAACAGTTTGATGTAGCTATCAGATATCTAGATATGAGAGATGTAGCATTCAGAAAACAAGAGCATAGAATCTCCCAGGGAATGGATTTAGCTACACGCCTCTGTTTTCCATTAATTGATGTCTTGTGGTTAAGTCTCCTCCATGCAGTGCTATGAAGAGCCAGGCTTTTTAGGCCAGCTTCACTGATATTCCCACATATCTTTCGTTATTGCTCAAAGCATGCTTGCTTTAACCCAGAGGAACTGTTGTTGGCTGTAACTGTGAGTCACCATGGCATTACATTGTGTGTGTGTGGAGAAGGGGAGTTCTCTTGTCTTAATGGCTGCTGTGAGTTGCTCCTCTATATGTTTCTTTCCTGGCGGTGGAGATAATAGGCAGGAGTATCTGAAAGGGAAAAAGACAAGAAATCAACATGTTGGGCTTCTGTCCAAATAAGAGCTGAACCTTGTCATCTGTTAGCCTGCTTTTTTGTCATGGTGAATGTGCATAGCCATGCTTTCTTCACCACGCTGATGATCTGTGATAGGTAAAGGCTGGTAATCTAATAAGAGCCATTTGCATGGAAGCCACCTTGGGCAAGCACCTTGCTGTGTCAGTGATGTGTCTCTGTCTCCAAGGGAGTGTGAGTTGTCAAAAAAGCCTATGTGTAAGCTCTGTTGCACAGCATTGTAATTCAACAGCTGTGATGGAAAGAAAGCGGGAATTAGGTGTAGCCGAATCCTTTATTAAGGTTCGTAAAATACTCTGTGGGTTGTGTCTTAGGTGTATGCCAGCATGGCAAAGCATAAAATAGTGAGAATGCATAATAGGTTTATTTCAGAGATGAGTGGATTCCCAAGATTTGGGTTCACTGTTTCTCCTGTGGGTTGGTGGCTGTTTTGTAAGCTTCAATTAGAAGATTCCTGTGTGAATAAGCATGTTGTTGCTTTGAAGAAGTTAAGCTACAAAAGAGCAGAACTAACAAGCTAAAGGATATCTTTTGTTCCATGCTGCTGGATTAGCATTGTTTTCAGTTGAAAGTAAGTTTTTACAGTAACTTGTGCACTGAAGCATGGCCTTTGTGCAAATTTTGCTGTGCTGACACAGAAATTAAATGCTTCATTCCCTTATGAAAACAAAGTACCTAGACTTCACTGCGTTAGGAGGAGTGCTTTTGCAGATCTGAATGGGAGACTTTACTGGGATGGATGGATTGGTCCTGTATATTCCACTTGCCAAGAGCAAGATCAGCCATATCCGGCTTCCCGAGCTACTTGGAGCTTGGAAAGCTATTTATAGCTTTAAGTACATTTCTGTACAGTGCATTGGCATTTAGTCAGGTATCCTGTATGTTTTTCTCCTCCCATGTTGTCCTTCCCCTTGGTGTGGGAAAATGAGCAAGTCTCTAGCCTGTGGAGCTGAGAGAAAATGCTTGCAGCCTGTTCTGAAACAGTTGGTGAAATTACAGGATTAAATACTCTGAATGCTCCTTATCTCATATTTTACCATTTCTCTGTTAATTTTCTAGAAGTGAACAGAAAGGTCAGAGTCTGAATGTTCTCCACTGTCCTGTCCTTTCCTCTCCCTGTCTCATATAACACTGATAAAAATACATGCCAACATATTTGCTAATGAAATAGTACTGATAAGGTAATGCTGGTTTATTGTCTGGTTCCTGCTGCCCTATCATTCCTGGTGGGGCAAAGAAACCCTTTTATCTGTTATGGTTCTCTTTCCAAAGCATTTATGCTGGAGGCCAGTATGACATGGGCACCGTTTTGTTCTATGAAAGGCTTTGTCTGAATTGGTTTTACTCATTTTTTAATCATTTCTCTGCAGTTTCTATATGCTTTGCCAAGAAAAGAAGGCTATGAGTTCTTTGTGGGGCAGTGGTCAGGAACAGAATTGCACTTCACTTCTCTAATAAACATTCAGGTGAGTGGTTGAAATACAAAGTCCAAAAATGGCTTAGGATCCGGCAATACATACTATCAGCATATTACAATAGCTAATACTTGCTAAATAGTTTAATGAACAGGTTGTCTAGCTTAACTTGAAAAGAATTATCAAGGAAAAACTGACATTAATTGTGGGTAACTTAATTAAGGGTAAATCAGTAAGTTTATAGGTATCAAGTGTCTCTCTAAAGGAGGATGAGGTAGAAATCACATAGTCTCAAAATAGAAGCAGAAGCCAAACCCTTCAGAACTGTTTGTGCAAGCTATTTACATTGCCAGTAGATGCTATAAGATGAAATGTCATCCTGGAAATTGTGGGTTCTTTTAAATGCAAAATGGTCTTTAGTCAAGAAGAAATCGCAGCCTAACTCTGCAAATCCCTTGTTTTCTGTAAATACCAGGAATAATGAAGTTTTAATTAGAACTGACCCTTAAGCCCTGAAAAATGACTGCCTTCATAGCAGTTAATACTCAAAGTTTTCTAATAAAGCCTCCAGATCTACAGTAGAGCTGAAGTTCTTCATGGGATGCTGATGGGTTTCTTTATCTCCTTCAGACCCAAGGTGAAACTGCCCCTAGCCAGTTGGTCCTGTACCATTTTCCTGAGCTACAGAAGGAAAAAGGGATAGTTCTAATGACAGCAGAAATGGACTCCAAGTTCTTGGTAAGAGAAATCTGCTTATTGGCTTCCTTCATTTTATGCTGCAGCTCCTCGTACAGGTTTGAATTAAAACCAAATTAAAATGAAGTCTTTAAAAGACCCTTTCCCAAAGAATTTTCTTACAAGATTCCTTTAGCCTAATCTACTTAGTACTAGGAAAAGCTAGAAGGGAATCATCAGGCTTTGTCTCTCTGGTGATTTCAGCTCATGCATTCTTTTGTTTTGTTTGTTACTTTTGTTTTTTTCTTAATAAAAGCAAACTGAAGTGAAATGTGCTGCTACCTGCCAACAAGTAGAAGAAGTGTTTCGAATACTGCTTGTCAAATCAGGAGACCTCCAGTGCTGTTTCTTGTTTCCATGCACCTTTGCTGTTTTTCCTATGTGTGGGTGTGCTGTTACTTGCATATCTGCAATAGTACAGTGCTAGCAATAATTGTACCAGGGATTGCACTGGTGGAACAAGATAACTAAAGCATCCCATCTCTCACTGACCTACTTACACCAGTTCTGAAGCAGTGTGCAGAGAACTCATTGGTGATGCATTTGCCCTGTTGTGTCTCTTGAGTAAACAATCAATTTTTGCAAATAGGTCAAGCATAAGAAGGGAAAGATGAGACTTTGGTGCCTCTCCAGTGTCTTAGAGCTTGCAGGGATCATGAAAGATGTATTTGACCTCTGAGGTGTATGCTCAGCAGGAAGGTAGTTTAAATGCACGGTGCTAAAGCGTGTAAGTAGGTCAGGAACAAAAGGGAGGTGGTTTAAGAGGTTTGCTAAATTAAGGTGACTTGGCATTAAGTCACTCAATGAGTGGGACTGCAGCTGCTGAAGAGTCTTTTTCAAGGGGATACTCAAACACAAGCCCTGATGGTAACACACACTCTTTGTTTTATCTTGCAGGTGGTGCATGAAGCACAGTGCTTGGCAAATCAGGTGCAGCTTTTCTATGCAACGGATCGTTCCAAGACCTATGAACTAGTGGAGACCTTCAACCACAGATCTAGTGAATTTAAATATATGTCAGTTATAGCAGAGCTTGAGCAAAGCGGGCTTGGAAGAGAACTGAGACCTGGGCAGGTTTCTGACAAGTCACAGAGCTGACCTACAGGTGAAGTGAGCCAGCAGCAGTGAGGGTTTCCTACATGGGGTGGTACTGTGTCTTTTGGCTTACAGATTTGGTTTGGCTACAGAAAGGATCTGGAGACATCCTGCGAGTCAAGTGTCAAGTCTGTCTGGCACTCATGCAAGATGAGGACTTGGGCCATCTGAACAACAGTAATTGCCAAAGTGGAACCCTGTAACTTCATCAGAACAGGCCATTTTCCCATCCTCTGACTTACTGCTGCATGCTGTATTTTTGGAATCTGAAGTGACAGAAGAGAAGCTCTGTAACGGACTGCATTGACATCAGGAGAGAACCAACAACCAATGTTTCTGCTCAGTAAATGCATTTTAAGTGCCCTCTGCCATTATAATTGCATGGTCCAGTGCTTTTTAATCTGTGTGGAATTTATACAGGCTTGTCCATCAAGAAAAGAGAGTAGGGCTGATGGTCTAAAACAAATGCGTCTTTGTTACTTTGTGAGGTTCCTTACACAGATATGTACTGTGGCCTGTGTTCTTCTCAGGATTAAAAAATAGAGTGACTAGATTTGTGCTGGGAATTTTATGCTTATTTGATGCATTCATTTCATCCTGTTGCTGTATTTCTATCTTAGAGATGTTTTTTTCTTGAGGTGCAGGATATGATGTACATGGTTTTATTCTTTGTATATTTTTTAATAATGTGGAGGAGTGATGGCCTATTTTATAGAATTAACTTTTAGCAGACTGGCATCTAGTCAATGGTATTTGAAGGGACAGAAACCAACTCTTCTTCCCATTTCAGGAAAGGCACTATCCACATTAAAAGCAAGATGGACTGGCATAGTAGCAGAGAGTGAGCCACTCACCAGCTTCTCAAATGCTAAGTGACAGCTCATGGAAAAGAAGTATTGGTGTGCATAAAGTGAATGTGCATAGCTACTGTAACATGGCAGAGTCGTTGGTAAGGTTCTGGCTTTACAGACTGCAGCGGGTTTGGTTTTTCAAACCTGCCTTCAACAAAAGGAACCCAAAACATTCATGCTTGAGCTTCTCTTGTTTTCCTTCCCAGCAGAGGCAGCCAGCACAGCTAGGCAAGGGCGTACTGAGCAGTGTGATGTGTAACGTGTGCCTGGATTACCAGCACACCACCACTGCGCAGGTAGGCAACAGAGGACAGCCAGGAGCAACACTAAAATATTTCCTATGTCTACATCAAATCTCTGCCACTAACTTGCCCTTAGCACTAATTATCCATTATGTCCGGGGCATGTTGTGCCTTCCCATCAGCCTGCTGAAGCTGGCAGCATTCCCTCCTGTGCCAGAGAAATGGAGGCAAGAAGGGTACACAACTTCTCTCTGGGTTACAGGAAGACAATTTTGGGGGCAGGGCTGGTATCAGATTTTCTGTGCTACCCTTAACCATGACCTGATAGGGAGGTTTGATTAGTTACAAGGGGCTCTGACAATCAGTTTGCTAGTGGAATTGTA
>JANHGB010046635.1:0-20426 GCA_026283785.1 Coracopsis vasa
TCCCTGCCCATGGCAGGGGGGTTGGAACTGGATGATCTTAAGGTCCTTTCCAACCCAAACCATTCTATGATTCTATTCTAAATGAGGTTTTATCCCTGCCCTGTGAGGTTAAGGGCTCCGCACCGGTGTCAGGTTAAAATATTAAGTGATAGTTTAGGAGAAACAGCTACTTCTGTACACATTCCATAGTGCTCGGTGCAAACTCCAACACGCCTGGAGCTGCCAGCCACTGAGATCCGCTACCAGAGTCACCAAGGAACCACCCAGGCACTTGGCACAAGCTCTGCTCTTGACGCAAGGTTCAGCTATGACTAAGGCAAGTAAACTCACAGCCATAGATGCCTTCAGCTAGGAAACACTGTTTGAGGCCTCTCCATTACCCTAGGAGCTCTCAGAATCCTCCAACAAAGAATTAGAACCATTCTGAGTGTGAAAAGCACCCCCGAATGAGACAGAAAACTCACGGCAGCTCCCAGCTTACCTTCCTGGCTGCAGAGCTCCCCCAGGCAACTGGCACAGCCAGTATTGCTGCACTGGTGCAGCCAGTGTGCCCAAGTAGCCATAGCTGAGTCCTCACCAGCTTCTGGATCCCATACAGCATCACCCCGCTGCAGCCCCAGCCCTGTCCTGCTTCCCCCCTTGCACAAGGAGCCTGGTGTTCCATTCCTCCAGAGCCTACAGAGGACATTGTGGGAAGGCAGTGGATGATTCCCAAGTAACTCATGTCTCAGCTGGGCAGACAGTTCAGGTGAGATACCCTGTTGGTGCTGCCGTGGCCTTTGGGGGCAATGCCCTGAGATGAGGACAACTCCTAAGTGCTACATCTGCAGGGAAACAGACCCAAGCCATGAAGAGAAAGAGGTTTTTATCCCTCCCCTGCCAGGCAGCCTGTATCTCTGTTGCAAGGGATTTCAGCTAATGTAATGAAAGCCGTAAGGGCATGGAGGCTAGCTTATACACAGGCTGCAATCTTGTTATTGTCACTGGGTTGAAGCTGCCTGGGGTCAAGAATCACTAATTAATTACTAAATGAAACGTAGCTCTGGGGGCTCAGGTCCTCCTGCTCTGCACACACAGCATGTGAGAGAGGAGATGGATAACTGAGGCACATGGTTCACCCAGCTCGGCACCCTCCTGGCTCTTGGAGCTGTGGCACCAGCACAAATGACCCAGCACCTTCATTCTCCAAGCAAACTCAGATGTTCCATACTCCTGCAGTGACCTGAATGCAAGGATTTCTTCTTGCTGAAACATCTGGCACTCTGTGGATGAGCTGCGCTCAGCTGGCAGCCTCCTGTGGGCTCTCGTGTCCCAGAGCATCCCCCAGCACTATCGTGTATGTAGTACCTAATCCACCTTCTTCAGGACTACCTAGTATTCCTGGGGGTGGTAGGAAGAGTTGGACTACAGCACTGATAGAAATCAACCACTGTCTCCTCTTGAAATCTATGGTTTCCCATTCCCTGCCACAGACATCCGTGTCATTCAGACTCAGATGAGCTGCAGGTTGGGGTCTGCCCAGAGCTGGTTCATCCCCAAGGGCATCTGCACTGTAATAAGTTCAACTGTAAGCTGTTCATTTAATTCTCCATCTTACTATCGGAAACTTGGGCAAGCCTTTGTGAGCAGATGAGGTGGGAATTGGTACCTGACCATACCACATCAGGAGGAGGTTTAAAGGGTAAGTGCAGAGAGAGCTCTGCAAATCACAGTGAAACCTGCCTTGTGCACACTGTTCATGCTAGCATGGCAGAGCCCAGGAGTGCAGCAACCACCCCATGCTTTTAAAGCCCAAACCCAATGTATGGTTCCTGCATTTGGTTCCAAGAGCTGGCTGGAACTTCCAGCAGCCCAAAGCCTCAGAGTTTATCTCTGCAGAGTCCCTGCAGCCACTTTTGAGACCTGGCCCATCTTCAACACTGGAACTGCTGCTGGTAGTTGTGTTCCCAACCTATTAGAGGGAAAAGGTCTTGGCTTTTGCTCAGGCTCACTGAGAACCTCTTATCACAAGAATCTATGTTAGAAAACTAGGACAAGACTTCAAAGTTATTGATAAAAGGAAGCAGTGACCTCATGTCATTTGAGGTTTCAGGCGATGCATTTCCATGGTGAGAGTGTTTCTTTTGTATATTTTAGAAGAAAAGTTTCTTTTTCTATGTAAAGTTCTCAAAAGAAGTGTAACAGTTCCCAAAATGCTCTCATCTCTTCAGCATAACTTAAAATCATCAGAGTTTCACATCAGGCTGGAGTTACCAACCACTGAAGTCAATGCAAGTGTCTTCCTGGAGCGGCTAAAACAGAACAGAGCATTCTGGCAGCACCATTACTTCCCCACTGAGGGATGGAAACATAGCTTTAATTCTCTTGATTCACCTTCCTGCTTCATTCAGTGTCTATAAGCTCTACTGTACACCCAAAATGCAACAGAGATCAGATGTGAACCAAGCCAACCTTGGTGTCATTAGCCTAAGGAGTCTACCATCCCATTCCCTGCACTGTCATCCACTGTCTCAGCCATTAAAAGCATTGCCTGCTTCCTGAGAGAGTAAGTATGTTTTGTAGCTTGACCTTCACCCATCAAATACAGGTTCTGGTGACCTGCGAGGGCACAGGCAGAGCAAACTACAGCAGCTTGCTTTTCCATATGGAATAGCACACATACCAGGCAGTAACACCTCGGCTTGGTGAAAGAGAGGTAGGCTCATTTACACAGACAGGAGACACTCAAATACACCCACAATGAACCTGCACTGAAGCTTTGGGTGAAGGTGGAGTTGTAGCTGTGGTCACTGAGCTACCTGAGCACTGTTCTGGCTCGGCCTCTGTCTGTGTAATTCCCATTCCTTTGGAAAAGAGAGCAGTCCCGCATCTCCGAGTAACAACTGGAACTGATGCTTCACCTGAAGCAAGCCAGGGACAACTGAAGTTAGCAAATGTATCATAAGGGCACTGCACACAGTATCGAGTACAATAAAAACACAACACATCCTCTCAGAGTGACCTTGCAAAGTGTCTAAAAGCAGAGAGCACGATGCAAGGGAACTCAAATTACTCGGTCTTAGAGGTGTTGGGAGAAGGATGCAGCAGTTTCATGTTGGCTTCTGATACAAACTAAGTGTTACACTGCTCCTGCTCTGTTGTGTTCTCTAAACCTGCAGATTATTTAATATCAAAGGTGAAGGCTTCAACCTGGCTGAGAAACTGCAGGCATTCAGAGTGACCTGGAGGGAATTACAGGAATGCTGCTTGCTGATCAGATTAAAGGGGGAAGTGGCGGGGCTCCCGAGGGTCTTCTTACTCAACCTTTGCTGCTGACAATACCGTGCTTTGTCTCTGATTCCTGCTCTTTAAAATGATTCAGGTTACGGCACTGGAAACGCCTTCTGCCTCCAGAGGCTTGCATCCAGCCTTGTTCCACCGGGATGGCAGGGACACCTCAGTGAGACTCAGGGTGGATACTCAAGTGCCAGCCCTAGAGCATATTCTTGCTTCCTGTTGCCCTTGATATGATCAAAACTCTTGCATGCCCTTTCCTAAAAGAGCAATAGCATTTAAACCCATTCATTCAGCCTCCCCAGGGCCAAAGTTGTAAATCATGCTATGAAGAAGGAAGATATCCCCAAAGCTTTCTGCAAGGCTGCAACCTGGGCTGGCTTCAAGGCTGTATTTTAGCAAGGGCACCCTCATCATTTGGGTGTTTTCCCTCTTTCTTTAGGGCCCAGGCATCATCTGGTACCTCTACACCCCTGTTTGCTTCTCCAACGTAGGAAGCAGTCCTTCTAGAGAACTACCTCCCAAAAGAGTGGTCAGTTACCTCCCTGCTGAATTAAGCTGGCTCAGTGGACAGGAGGGCAGAAGAAGAGCAGTTCACCAAACAGAAACAGGAGTCAGGCTGCTAATGCAGTAGCTGTTCATATGCTAGAAGGTACAGGAAGACCCCAGAATGGCAGAGGTTGGTGTGACACCATCTCACCGTTTGAACAATTCCCTCTGGTGCTCTCAGAACAGCAAACTGCATTTTCTTCCCCCTCCTAAGAATCCTTTTTAACCCTAAGGGCCATTTAACACATTTGACAGGACCCAAATACAGATGTCCAACCGTTCAACCTTAACAGCAACTCCCATCACGCAGTTCCACTCTGCATCCACAGGTCAAAGTCTCCTGCTTATGTCTCCAATGAAATAATCAGTTCAACAGGTCACTATGGTTCTGCTTATTTTCCTACTCAAAAGCCAATCCCAGGATCCAAATACGCCTCAGTTTGGGGAAACTCATCAGAATTCTGCTGTATGTCACAACCGCCCATGACTCACTGCTACTCCTGAGCATCTCTCAAAGGCAGGGCATGTGAAGCCGAATCTGTCTCTCTAACTCCAATGATGCTACTTCAGCAGGATAAATGTGACTCACTGAGCTGTTTGCTGTAGGCCACGTGAATTTGGTGCACTTCCTCCTCATCTGCAGTTCTCTCTCATTCTACCCAATGCTTTTAGGTAGCAACTTTTGGTGGAGAACCCTTTGATCTCTGAAATTTCTGCTCCATTTCTGTGGCAACAAACACAACCTTTGTGACCATGAATAAACCCTATTGTGTTCCTCCCATCGCCTTCTTCCCCAAACTACTTTCTACCTGCTAATGTTAGCAGAGAGAGGTCATCTGCACAGCTTCCACCTACCTTGAATGACTCGGAATAACCCCCTGAAGGAGCGCAGGTAATTCTAGGGTTCATCACTGGGATGAGGACGCTGTGGTTTACCAGCCACCTCCTCACCCCTGCTTCTTTCAAAGGAATAACCAGAATGCTTCTCTTGTTTCGGTTTTGACCCCTGTATCCGCATCGTTCTGGTTTCCACCAATGAGCAAAATCAGCCTCGCTCCATCCCTCTTGCTCCCGAGGAGCGTTTGTAAGGGGGATAACCTGGTATTGTGGCAGGGTGTAACTGGGTTTGAAACGCACAGAGACAACTGAACATGAGCTGCAGGGCTTGGGGGGTTTGGCTGCCGTGGTGGCTTCCTGGGGAAAGCACGACTCCGGGTGAGCAGCACAGCAGGGCTTCGTCATTACCCGCTGTGAAACTCAAGATGGGGGGGAAAAGCAAAATCAAAGGAGAGCAGGAGGTGAAAAGAAGGCAAAAGGGTGCCTTCAGGGCTCCTTTCATGCATCTCGCTTCACAATCCACCGGTCAAGGCTCCTAAGCAGGAACAGAGACACTATTCAGGACAAATCTGGATGTTATCCCAGGGCACCAGGGACACCAGTAAAGGGAAAGTTTTGACAGGTGAAATGACCTTAATATAATTAGCCCTGCCAGCCCCTCCTTCCTCTGCCTCCTTCACCTTGCCTTGAAAACGGTAGTCTTTTAATGAGCTCCTTTTTCTCCCTGTAACACAATACCACTGGTTCTCCACTCTTTTGCTCGCACATTTCAAACGGGACATACATGATCTCCTCCATCCTCGCTCCCCCCTTCTCTTGCCCAGCTAGATGGACATCTAGAGATATTGCCATTGATTGTTCTGCTGCTGACTGGGGTGGGGTTTTTTTGTTCAAGGCTGAAAGGAACCCCGGTAATAGAATGATTTGGCCTGCAAGTCAAATCCCCCTTGATGAACAATCAGACACAAACGTCAATAACAATTAGATTGGCCGAGGGCTCCAGTCACTTAGGACTTCAGTTTTCCATCTACAGTGCTCAAAATGAAACCCTCAGTGCTGTGATCTCCAAATCAAGTTTGGCATCAAGAATGAAAAGACATCAACAATAATAAAAGGCTGATGGAGGAATAAGACCAAAAGACAGACAATAGGGGTGTGTGTGTGTGTACGTGCACATGCGCGCATAGGAGGAGGGAAATAAAGTGGGAGCCGATGTAAAAATCCATCAAGAGATGAAATCAGCCCTGCTTAAAGAAGGATCTAAATCGCCTCCGATTCCCCTCCCAGACAAGTCCTGCTCCTCTGGGCTTTAAAATCTCCACCTCCTGCTGTCCAACATATCAAGCATGGGAAGCAAACAAAGGGAAGAAAGCCCTTAAGTGCAGGCTGTATTTTTTCCTGTTCCTAAATTGTAAATATACAGTGGAGGCAAGAAATGCCCAATCTAATTAAGGGCAGTTGAGAAGTATGGAGACAGGGTCCTCCCAATGGGAATGCTGCAGGTTAAAGAGGTTAAAAAGAGGAATGTTCTGGCTAATGAGGGAAGTTTAACATCGTGCGCACACTTCCCACTGGTGAGGCAGGCTGGGTAGAAGGGGATTAAAGACATGGAAGACAGGGCTCCATGGCAAAAGCAGGTGTGTGCAGGCAAGCCCCAGTGATGACTGAGTGAGGGCAAGATGTTCTGAGGTTTGTAACTCGGGGTAGCAGCTCAAAACATGGTCCTGAAGGGAACCTACATTGAAGCCGTTACCCTAAATTAAAAGCCAGGTTGCTTTGCTTCCCACTTCACCCTGCAAGCACAGGGCTCAGAGGTGGCTGTGATAGATCAGCCACTATTAGCCCCTTGCTGCCTCTATTGGGACACCAAGCTAGGAATTAAAACAGCTAGCACCTTGGCACACAGTGCTAACTCCACTACCAGTGATACTACTCCTAAGGAAAGGTAATACCAAAACCATTTCAGTTCTTGTTTCACTGCACACAAGCTGAGTCTGCACTGATGGCCCTGGTACCAGAAGGTAGGATGCGCAGCCTGGCTATGCATCCCAGCTGTGGGGATGCTGCATCCGCCACCCCAAACCTCTCCTTTCCACCATGTATGCAGGCATGGAGAGAACCAGTAGCTCCCTCCTTCCCAGTGGCTGGGCACCAGGATGGTGGCATACTCCATGGACTCCATCCATTCGCACTGCAGACACAGCCTATGGGTCTGGGCTGCAGATGAAGGAGTCAGAGAGATAGTGTGGGATGAATAGAAATCACATCATGTAAGACAAGCATCAGGTAAGGGAAAACTCAGGACTGGACATATTACACAAGGGGGTTTGAAAGGATGCAAGCCATCTCCATAGAGATACCTGTGGGCTCTCATGCGAAGTGTAAAAGCCATTTCCTATAATGCAGTGCTTACAATGAAGTGTATTTAGTCCTGTTATTTGGTGATTTCTAACGGCACATTCAATGCCTTGTGGAGCACAAAGTGAGCTCACACCTGCACAGAGCACGTGGATGTTGTGTTACAGTAGGACCTTCACCTGCTATTGGCACTGGGAAAGCAAAGGTCTCCCACTCCCTTGGCCACGCTTTAGCCATAAAGAAAACAGGAGGATGCAAGATGCAGTTCTTAACTTACACTTCATTCCCTGATAAAGCACTCAAACCTTTTCTAGCTGCAAACACCACCTTTCCCCTTCTGGGTGGAAAACACAGTCCACACTCAGGCTGTGGCTCAGTATTACTAGATGGCTGCAGGACGCACTCCTTGGCACACAGAGAAGGATGAATAAAGTACCTAAAAAAGAGTATTTTTCCCTTTTCTAGGCTAATTCTTCTGCTGTGATTGCACTAAGCTTTTTGACTAGGCACAGAGATCAGGAGAAGGTTGGATTTGCCCTGCTTAGATGTGCAGCTCTGCAGCTAATCCCTGTGTTGGGGAAGTCACCAGTGTAGCAAGACGTTGATCCCCACTAAAGACATCATGTCACTGCTTTGCTTCACTTTACCTGGGCTTCACTATTAGTTCTACCAGAGCATGCAGTGTGTTAACCTATATTGCAGCTGGTTAAACACAGAGAAAACACTGTTTGTATTTACTTATTTACTGCTGGAATGAAAACCTTCTCAATAGGCTCTTTGAGGGATGTTCACCTTCTTCTCCAGGCATTGGGAACATCAGTTGTTTGCTTGCTTGTTGATTTTAGACTGAAGAACTTTATATGCAAAGGGCAAGGAAGAAGAGTGGAGAGCGGGTTGGGTTTTGTTCAGGTTTTGTAGTTGCATAGTCACTAGGCTAAGAAAAAACCACCTCACTCTTCTTCTGGAATTCCAGCTCCTTGGAGATACCAAATCCCAGCTCCCATTTCATACTCCCAATTTCACCTTAAGCTGATAGAAAGCCTTCATCTCCAAACCACTTACAGATGAAACAAGCTGAGGGCCCACAGCTATCCTGGCCAGCTCCCTGCATGGGCTTGGCATCTTCAGCCATGCTCCAAGGGGCAGGACTCCTACTGCAACAGCCCACGTCTATCACAGATGTCCTGCTCGCCTACACCATCCTGAGCTATTACCCTCACAGCCCCTGTGACAGAGGTTCTGCCATTAGCCCTGTTTTAGAGACTGGAGATGCAAAGAGTGCCACCTCAGTACCTTTTCTGAAGCCCCAGCTCACGACTAGATATTTGCTTCCCACAGGACAACATGCCTAAATCCCAAAGCCAGATGCCTTGCCTAGACACAAGGACCTAGAGGCAACGCACACATCCCAGCCTTACTCTCCTTAAGCTTCCAAAATGCCTTGGCAACCCCTATGGTTTCTGCAGCAGATTAGAGATGAAACAGAAGCGCAACGGAAGAAAGCTGTTTCCTTGGAATCCCAAGAAGGAATTAAACAAAATACCTTAGGAAAACTGAAAATGTGAACTTGTGCAGAGCAAGCCATTTGGTAGCACCTCCACGGGAGAAGACAGGATCTCCCACCCCTATGAACCACCGCTCCAGTCACCTCAGCCCCATAACACGCAAGTGCAGTCCATGTGGGGACAGCGGTGGCCAGCCTGTATCCCAGCCTTGAGAGGGCCCTGAGCTGGAGGCAGATGGCCTGCAGACTGCTTGGCGACACGTCTCCATCCCCATCTCTCAGTTGTGGCCGGGAGTCCCTGCTCACGTGGCAGCGGAGGGGAGGGAGAGACGCTGGGTCCTTGCGTGCACATGGGATCAGAGCAGCTGGGGACAGGAGAGCTGCCAACCCACATATGGACTTGGCCTCCTCCCTGGCATCACCACCCGGCGCGGGGCAAACTGGTCCTGAGCAGCGCCTTGGCCCACCATGGCAAGACTGCTGAGCAGCTCAGCGTCTCCGTTTAAAGTGCTTTTCCCCATGTTCCTTCGCCAGGATAATGGCTATGGCCCAAAAAAGTCAGCAGCGAGCTCTTGGGAAGTGGCTGTTGCTGCGAGAATAAAGTATCCGTTCTTGCTGAGGAACTTTTTTCATCTTTGAGGGGAAAACACATACCACATGATTTCCAAAAAGGAGCTGCTCTGGTTTACAAATACAGTACATTAATAGCTTTGTAAACATTTATTCAGTATGACAGCTGACTGCAACATGTGGCATTAATTAGAAGACTCAGCAATGTAGCATATTAAGAGCTAAGTTAAATCTGAATTAGCTGGGTTTGTTGAGACTAAACACCCGTGGGGGAAGTCCTCGGATCTAATACATTATGACTCACTTGACACGGGAGACCCACAGGCCCGATTCCCAATACACTGGGGGGCCTTTATTCATAACTCCATCTCCACACAAGAGCTGCAAACTCTCAAGATACCATAGATCAGAGGGTGTTGATGTTGGGATGCTGCGACAGAATGGGGCGCGCGAGTCCCTGGCTCCCAGCTCCCCTAAACCTTCCTAAGGAGGTAGCAACACAAGCTCCCTTCTCCTTCCCAGACACAGGAAAAGAGCCCAGACAAGAAAGGAAAGGATTTTACATTCCCTTGGGCTTAAGGATCTTGCTCAACTCTCCCACACGGTCACCTTCCCAGGCATGGGTGACACAGCTTCCCTACCACACACTGCCAAGAGCTTTCAGTTGATGGTGCAGCCGCCCGGGGTGCTCTGTGTCACTATTGCCATGAGGCACTGGCTGGCAGCACTACACATGCCACTGCCACACGAGCTCAAACTTGCAACCCAAGTTTGCTGCTCTGAAATCACCCAACAGCTTGCATTTTAGCTCAGGGGATCAAGGCACCTTCTGGCTCTCTGCTGCCTCGGCAGGGGTTCAGGGTGGTGGATTTAGGAGCTGCTACACAAGGAGATGGGGAAACCCTCGGTTCTTCTTCTCAGGGCATCACCAACCTCCTGCCTCTCACTTGGTTCACCTGAAAAAGCAGTGAGGAACGCTTGCTTTGCTACCCTTCAGTTATCACCAGGACTGCTGTAACTGGCAAAGCATTGTGAAATGCACAGAACACCATGTGAGCATACCAGCCTTGGTAGGGTTTTACCACAGCTGCAACAGGCTGAGCCAAAGCCAGCCAGCTCGCAACCATCACTGGTCGAACATCATCCATTAGGCTATTTCTACCTTTCAAACCCATCTCTTGTGTCATTTGCATTATGTCAAATCAGAGCAGCTCGCTGACAGCCAGTGAATTTACATCAGAACTGATTGAATTTCAGGAAGACCAGAAGCAAGTTCTGCATCTCAGATCAAAGCAAGAACTAGCTGAGATTATGTAGTAGGGTAAAAATGGACCAGCACAGCCCAGAGTGTTGTCAGCTACCACGTCTCAGCTAATCCATGGTAACAAATGTACCAAACCCTGTTCGTGTGAGAACCTGGTATAAATATATTGTATAAAGTGATAGATATTTAGGACAAGCACAAGATAAACCATCTCGGTTCACATTCAAGCTGTTGCAAGATGATGCTTTAAGTGATTTAAGACACTGTAGTCCTCTTCCCTCTCATGAGGGGTTGGAAGAACAGACCATGAAGTCACCCATCAGCACTTCCAGCAGGCAGGAACTTTGAACCTGAGCTGAGAATTGAAGCAACAGAGGCAATGTGGTCCCTTCCACCAACCCCATGCAAAGCAGGCAGGCAAACATGGGCTTGGGAATGAACAGCTATTTTAACTGCCAAAGGTTTTCAGTTCACAAGCAATGTCCGGCCAATTCAGCTTAAAAGCAAAACCAGGGACTGGTCACAACTGGTTGGTGCCACAGGATCCTGTCCCAGTTACTGGCTCACAGAGGAAGGTAATGAAGGTGAGAGGCAATGACAGACAAGTTGGTATCTCACCAGCACCATGTGATTTGATTTGGAGGTCCCAGCTAGGCACAGACACATTGAGCAATGCAGCTGTGAAACAGTCTGAGCAGGTCTGTTTTCACCTTACAGCATTAAAGCAAACTTTTCTTGCCCTGGGCTCCTTACCTTGGACAACTAAAAGTGTATTTGATTACAAGCACAGATGAGAGCACCTCCAGAGGTGCTGAGTCCCCACAGCCCCTGTTGATTTGAGCCCTTGTTCTTAGAGCCAGATAAACCACCTCAAAAGCAGTCAGGTCATTACCTGTGGCAGTTCCAGCTTCTCAGATACAGTATTGCTAATATTAATTGCCAAAAGCGAATAAGATAAATCTCTGCGTGGATCTGTCTTCTTCATTATCCTGGATCAGATGCTACCACTCTTATCCAAGTCTGTCCCCCTTTGTCCCTTCACACACTATTTTATCCCTCATATATCTGCCAAATGGAGAGTAAAACTACTAAAGTGTGACTTAGACAGCTATTTCTCTAATTTAAGCCTCTTTGTCCTTATTAATGTTGCATCAAGGTATGCTCTCCATTGGCCTGCAGCAATTGCTTTTGAGTTAGGTCACCAATAAAAGTGAAAAGCAGAGGACCAGAAAGTAAGATATACATTTATTACCAAATAAATTGTATCGTGGTGTTTCTATTATAATCTTAACCTGAAATAAGAGACAAAGCTGGTCAAAAGCTGCATGTTTGCATGGCAAATATTTCTTGAGATATCTACATTTCAAATTGGCATGAAAAGCCCAAACCAGACTTTGGGGGAGATGAAAACTAGTGAAAATCATTTGTTGTGACACTGTCCCCCATTCTTCGCAATAGGAACTAATTTCCACTTCAGCATTTCAAATGGGGCTCAGCTCTTTTGTCCTTTGTATTATAAATAATGTGTAGTATAATGAAAGGCAGAATTCGGGCAAGAAGCAGCTTTTCAACTGCTCCTAAAAGAAACATTTGGGTATGTTCCATATTTTTTCCAGTAAAATCAATTCTCATAGGAATAAAACCCCCCTCAACTACTACAGCAGCTATTAGTAGAACTAACAAACACCAGTGATAATTCTCTCTCCATGGCGGTTTCAAAGCTATCTAGGTCTTGTACACAAATGAAGTCTTCTTTTCAGTAAAATGAAAGAGAATTGCCAACTCATGACTTCAACACAAATCTCTGGATATTTGAGATTTACTTAAAGGCCCCAAGTCCAGGAAACAAGCAATTACAGGAGAGTCTCAGCTCTCATTCAAAGGAAAATGTAAACTCAAAGAAGCCAGTATCCTTGGTGTTCCAAGGAAAAGCTTGGAAGTATGACCCAAGTACAACCCAAATGCACAAAATCCAGAAGCCAAATAAATAGACTACTTATGTATTCTATCTTAGTAGCTTTTGACACCAATTGCCTGATTCTGGAGCATTTCATGTTAGCAGAAACAACCACTGAATCTGAATATGACCCTTCAGATCATTTCCCTCCTCCTCTTTTCTCCCTTTGCCAGTACTCCTATAGAAATTGAGGTGCACTTCTCTTTGGAAGATATGCTTGGAAATCCAGTGATTTTCCCACATTTTTCTGGAACAAAGGAAATAAACTTAAGACCATCACAAGGATGAAGCTGATTTTAATGTATGGTCAAACCTGCCATCCCTAAGCTTGAAGAACAAAATCTTACTCAACAGCTTAGACACAGTGCTGAGCAAAGGACAAATCTCCCAGTGGCAACTACGTGCCTAATAATGGTCTTCTACACAAGCCTTCTCCATCAGGATCTGAAATCAAGGTCTGTACATCCAAGAGGATAGCGGCCACATGGGACCACTAACTGCCCTTACAAAGAGCCAAGCAGCCCTGGTGACCCAGACAAGCATGGGGTGAGGCAGCAGCATGCTGTAGCTATCTCCTTTTATGCCAGTAAATCAATTCCATTTGCAGTCAGAGAATACAGGCAAATTCATCCATATGATTCTTCTCACCCTAAAGAAGCTATCTGAAATAAAGCAGGTGAATCAGGCCCTAAAAGTAGTTATTTCCTTTGACAGGCTAAATATAGATCTCTACATCTTTGACCAGATGTACAGCACTTTTAAGGTGTAATCGGTGTGCTCATGTACATGGAGAAGACATCTCCTATGATGCTCGAAGTTAGGGATGATGAATCTTGCGTACCTATGAGATGTGCATGTATCCATCTCTCTGATAAGCTTAGAAACTGATACCTGCTCTATTTGGATGAAATTCAAGACATCAAAGTGACTACTACAAGTTTCATATAAATTGACAAGTAGGAAAAGGAAAACACATGATTAGCACCCATGTTTTCCCTCACTAATAATACTCAATATGCAAAGCTCAAGTAATGCCTTTGAAATACTCTGGAGGTAGAAAGTTGTATATCAAAACCAAAGGAAAATTTAGTGTGTGCGTGTGTGTATATATATACATATACTCTCTATACATGTGTATATATATACTTGATGTCTTATTTGGCCATTCCAGATGCTAAGACTTTAAATAAAGCAGTAACACTGCAAGGTTTCCAGCAAAACACTTATGAATGAGACCCTCATTTTACTGAGCAATACCAAGGGTGGTATTTGCCAAGCCTGCTTTAGTTCTACTCCTTCAGTCAGAAAGAGCATGTCAAGGCTTCAGAGCATTGCCAGTACAATGAGAATCTCATTCAAGCTTGGCATCTTTCACCAGAACCCTTGTGCTAGGAATATTCCTGCAGTATGAGTGCTTGTACCAGCACTAAGAGGACTTGGGACAAGTTCACATGCATGTGCTGCCCCATGCATTCAATATATCCATGCCCTGGGAGAGGAGGGAGTTCCAGGTGCAGAGCTATTCTGACAACTCCTACACATGGGATTGAATATTGTCTACTTAAATATCCCCATACACTCAGAGACATCTCCCTTCCCATTGAGGAAGGGACTTCAATAGAGCCTGATGCAATCCTTTACCCACCACCAAACCCATTGCCGTACTGGTCTGTCACTGTGGTTCATACTAAATCCAGTAACCTCAAAGGTTAACCACTTTCCCAAACTTCCCAATCTGTCCCCATCTGCCACTAGCGTGAAGTACAACCAACAACCAGCATAACACATCAGCTATCCTTCCTGCCCATCATAAATGCAGCTCCCACTCCTCTACCCCAAGGAGTAATAGATTCAATACTTTCTATTTCGATGGTCTTTAACACTGCAGCGTGAATCTAAAGATAGGAGCCAGGAAAAGTTCCCATTGCAGAAGACTCAAAACCTAGAGAGTCAGGAGGTCTGGTTCTAATCTTCCATTTAACACCAGGGTGTAACTTCAGGCAAGCCTGGGTTTCTTTTTCATTCTTTGATTGTTTTCACTGTAAGCTCTTTGGGGCAGGAACTGTGTCCCATTGTGTTGTTACAGGGTGTGGAACAATGGGCCCCTGACCTCAGCTAGGGAATCAAGAGATTACGAGAATTATTTAGAGGAAATCTGTGGTTAAACAAGGAATTGGAATCAGACCTCAAGTCCCCGCCAAGTGCCAGGACCAGATGACTATCCTTTTTTTACCCTTCATTAAAAAGAAGTCATAATCCCCATTTATTGTTGTCCAACATTTGCCATCTTTCACACGTCTCCTCGCCTGCCCAACATCTAAGAGCCTCCGCCTTCCCCCGGCTCTGCTGCCACGCTGGGGCAGAGCCTCTTGCCTTGACAGCGTCTGCAGTGGCGACTGCAGCTCATTCTGCTTCTGATAAAAAAAGGGGTATCTGGGGAAGGAAGCAGGAGGAGGAAATCAAAAGGAAATGCAAGGGCTCGCTGTGTTTGTGTGCGCGCATGGGATTCTTCAGCTGTACATCGGAAATTAATCCCAGCCAGGGTGAGCTCTGTGTGGTCTCACTAGCCATCCAAGTCAAACTCCAGTTCACCCCTGGCTGCCAAGCACAGTTGTGGAGGAGAAAAGGGTTCAGGACAACGTGGAAAAGGAACAAAGAAGCCAAAAAGAGTGAGCTGGTGCTATTTTGCCTCCAAGTTTTCCACTCCCTTCCCTTCTTTTCCTTTTTGGTTTTAAGCAAACCACCTGGATTTTTAGGTCTCCAGAATCCCATTAAAGGGCTTTTACTCCTTCGTGAATTGGAGGCGTTTGATGAAAAGGGGTAACGGGAGAGAAGTGTGTCTGCCTGTGGGAGGGGATGAGGAGGGGCAAGAGGGGGAGATAATGGGGCATGGGAGCCCTTAATTTCTTCTGTCTCCCTTGCCGGTAATAGGGCTGGATGTAAACAGTGCTCTGGTGAATGTTGGAGAGTGATTACAGGATAGCTGGGGAAGGAGGAAGCATTTTGAAACCACAAGGAGGAAAGCAGCTCTTTGATGGAGGGTTACTCATTTCTTTCTTCTCCGTGCCCTCGTCCCTCGCACCGCAGCCCCCCTTCCCCTCTGTCTTCCACCTTCTGTAAACACAGCAGCACAAATGAGACGTGGGCCAAGCTGTTAAACATTTGAAGGCAAAGAGGGCTCAGCAATAGCTTTCACTCCATAGGATACAAAAGAAGATGCTAATAATGCTCTAATAGGCCTTTCTGGTCTCGGTTGTGGAGTCAGTCGTCCTAGGCAGTGCACAAGGAGCCCAAGAGGAGGAAAGACACAAGCTGGATGGAGAAACCTCCTGGAGCTGGATGTAAGTTCAGAAAATGAAGGCAGTGTGTTCTCAGCAAGCATCACACAGGCACCAAAGTGCTGCTGGCTGAGCAAACAGCAGCTCCAAGGTGTTTACCTATGTGGAAGGTCCAGAGATGGCCTTACCAGAGCAGACCTGAGCTTCATCCAAGCTAATAGCTCCTGAAGGGGAATATTACCATCCCCTACCCCCGGAAGGGTTCTGGAGCTTCATATTCAACTTCTGACCTAGGGAAATCAGCTGCTTTACTCTGCTTTGGTTTCTCTCATGTGGAAACTGGGAGGCAACTACTCCTGTGGGAAGAGCTTGTGTCCAGTGGCTGGGAAGAGTTGGGCATTACTGATCAGGCTGCGTGTGGACGTGCAGTGCTAGAATACACCACCCATGAGGGAAATCCCTTGGCATAAACAAGTTAATCATCTGTCCTCACACACCAGGCTTCCATGTTCCTAAATAGTGGAGATGTTTTCGCAATTCCCATCTAAACTCATGGGAAGGGCAGAAACAATCTGGCTTTTTGAGAGTTTTACAAGGTTTGGGGCCAAAGTCCCTACCTTACCCCTGTTAGCCCTGCAAGGGCTGCTCATTGCTGCTCTCCGGACCATACTCCTCCGGAGCAGAGTCGGCAGGAGCTCAGTGTGCATCCCCAATTCAGTGCTTGCTTTCCAGTCCACGTCAGTGAGCAGCTTTTCCCTCCCTCAGCCAAGTCCATGCCTGGCAAAGACCAGTGATTTTACAAGGATGAATTCAGCCCTCAGGTCGTTCCTAACCCCTCCAGAGACTTTAATGGGAGCTAAATACCCCCAATTCTACAAAATCCCATGGGTACTGGGTATCTAAGTATCCTAGCCTCCACCCAAAGGATTTTCATGGATCTTGGATGGTGATTCAGCTCTAATCAGTCTTTAACTGAATATAATCTTTTAATTAAATCTCCTGCTTAATACATCCACCCCCCAACACCTAATACTTTTCGCCCTGGGCTTGTAGTGTTTTCTTGCACGACAACACCACCACAAAAGCCTCCATTTAAACAACTGTAAATGATGAAGAATACACATCCTGTACTAAATACACATGGTTTACAAGCTGGAATAAATATACCAGACCTCTCTGTTGCATGTACAGAGTAATATCTATACAAAGGTCATTATTTTGCTATTGTTTATTCATGCAAGTTTGCTTAACCAATATATATATAAATATAAGGCAACTCAAAAGCTATTTATATGCAAGCCATGAGGAGTCTTCTGTTAGGTTTCCTTCAATGCAAGAACTTGTGTATGAACTATAGAAACTGACCAAAACAGTGATAACAATGTCCTTCCAATGAGGTGGAGCCACCCCCGTGCTCCCAGACACCTACTCACTGCTCATCCTTCACACTGTTTTCACTCTCTAGTACTCTTAAGCTCCACAGCCCATACATCTATGACAGTTCAGATTCTAGGCTAGAATTAGAGCCTTTCAACTGTAGTGCAGATAAACCCCTCTCTCATAGTGATCACAGCTACAGAGTTCTTTGCTGCTTTTGGAACTCCCCTCCTTCCCTCCAGGTCTGCCTGTTTCTGGTGTCTGAATAAACCCCTGGAAGGTGGGAAAGGTGAATAAAAGGCCTTAGATTTAGCTGCAGCCTGAATTGACCATGTTTGAATCCCTCTGTTAGATGTAACTGAGGTCCTATGAGCTCACAAGCCAGTAACAGGCAAACACAGAGACTTGCAGCAGCCTCGAGCAGGACAGGTAACACTTCCTAGTCATCTCCAGATCTTACCTATCACACTTTGCTCTACGTGCTTTCTCCATCCACAGCTACCTGGGACCAACACCCAGGTCCTGAAGGCTGCAGTCTGTAAGTGTTATCTGAACCATTCCCATCACCAATCCCAGAACCACTCCATTACAGGGATTCACATGACAGGATCCTCTTCTGGACAGTAAACCAGACAGGTCACAGTTCTCCATCACCAGACATTCTCCCATCAATCTGATCTCATAAGAAGGGCTGGGACCAGTTTCAAGGAATTGAACCCTCTAATGGAGACTAGGACCTTCTTTTTCCCACCTCTACCACTGAAAATGTGGGTTTCCACCCTGAGACCCCATATACAAGTCCTCCTTGCAGCTTGTGCAGGCAGAGTGTGGTGGTGTGGTGCAGGGGAGCACCACTCTAGCAGGTGGAAAAGAAGAAGGCAGACACAGGCAAATGAAGCAACACAGACAGCAAAGGGTGATGTACAGCAGGACAAAAGTCACTATAGTATCAAAGCACAATAGTTTGAGGGCTGTTCGATACCATGTGCCTTTAAAGCCACAGTATGTGGTGGCTCTGGCACTTCATCACTCTCAGCACCAGAGCCCTATACTGGAGAGATGCTCCCCGTCCACTTGAGGCTTCTCCATAGCAGCAACTGGACTGAACCAGCACAGGAACCAGTAGGAAGTTTGCTGCCCTTGCTGTCACAGGTACCACACTCTTATTACCCTCCATCATACCCCTTTGCTTTACCTTTTCCTCTGTCCAAAGTTGGCACATGCTCTTAAGGCTACTTTTGTTAATGAATAATCATGATTTAGCCATAAAGCAATAAATGGCGCCATGAGCTCATTAGACATTAACAACACACTGAAGTTCAAGCATGTTATCTCCAGCAGCATATTACAGGGAGAGCTTATCATTTGGGGAAAGCTGAGCTGTGGGCTCCTGGGAGGGTTCAAATGTCATCTGTGGAAGAGGAGGGCGGGAGGCAGAGTAACTGGAGATGATCAATCTGAAAGAGGCAGTAACTGAAAACTTCAGATAGGAAAGTGCATTAGTTCCCACAAACAGCTAAGGATTAAACCCAAGCACAGTTATAGCCAGGAGCACGCAGTCGGCCAAGGTGCTATAAAGGCGTGATGTTATTACTTCCAAGGGATGCCATTAAAACTCTGTTTACAAACCTAATGTGCCAGGGAATGGGTCAAGGAAAGAATTATTAGCAACAAAGCTATTTGATCTCTTTTATGATCCAATGAGTCATATCACTTCATACGCTAGAAGGTGAATAATGAAAACCTCAAGCCTGTTGATTTATACATGTGTCCAGGTTCCTGTGTTCTTTAACCTCAGATGCCCTTTTAAGTGTGATTCATCCTAAATCAAATGGAAGATCGGGTGCTATCACCCACACTCTCTCCTCCCACTCACTAATTGAAATGGTGATTGACATCCTGGTAGAATAAAATACCAGTGCCCAGTGATGGATGGCCAGGGCAGAGGATGGGGTCAAGATACAGGACTCTAACCTCCTCCCCATATGGGATGGTCCCAGTTTCACCTAACACTCCCTCTGGAATGCCAGAGACAGAGTCACTGAATAATTTAGGCTGGAAGGGACCTCTGGAGGTCATCTGTCCATCTGGACAAACTTCAGTGTGGCTGATCAGAGTGGATATAAGATCCTTTCTTCTCATGACACTCTCATTGCTACAGCTTCACCAAAGGCACGTAACCATGATCCAAACAGTGTCAGAAATCATGCCAGAAAACTGCAGAGTCCCAGCGTGTCAAATACCAAGATCTTCCTTAGAGGAATGCTGGTTGCCACAAATTCCTGACATAAACCATGTGGGTTCCCAATGGAAATCTGCTGCATTATCAGGCAGCTTATCCAGCCCACTGCTGAGCAAGCCCGACTTTTAGGTTCCCCCATCCCAGCAGGATTTAGGACGCTGTGAAAGGCAGATTGCTCTGCAACCAGAGTGCTGCATCCTCAGCCTAAATCCAGAGTAGCTGTCACAGAGAATGTCTAAGCCCCACGTCAACCCTGGAGCTCTGCAATGGACCAGCTTCTTCCATGATGAACTGCCTGGACTCAAGGCAACTTTGGAGGTGGATATAGAGGTAAGGGGAGCATCTGAAGAAGTTCAGAACACAACTTCAGTCCAGCAACAATATAAATAACCATCAGAATCCAAGGGAAAAGAATCTGCTTTGTAGCTTTCTGTTTGTTTCTTCATTTTAAGTGTTTCACACACATTCCAAACATGAACTGAAATCTCTTACGGTGCCCAGCAAATGCTGCCCAAGCACCACGATACACGTCCTCACTGAACTCCTCAGGGAGAGAATTAGCACTTCGCGTGTATCATCTATTAGTGCCCAACACACCTCCCAAGGTAATTTCCCCAGGAAATAAACTGTTCTAGGAACTTCACAGGCATGGAAATAAGGAAATGAGGAAATAAGGAAATAAGGAAAATGACGTTTTCTTCCACCCCGGCTTCCCCTGCTCACACAAACAGCTACAGAGGAGAAGTTTGGTGAAAGCACTTAGGTCAAATGTCTGGTCCTCTTGAGAGGTGGATGCCTCAGTGGATGCGAGAACATTCATAAGAAGGTGGCTTTCACTTGGAGCTATGAGAAAAATGTGGAGGGTGAAAGAATCTGTTGTTGCTTTTGAAAGAGTAACTCAAAAGTGGCTCATGGCTACAAAAAAGAGCAAGTTGATTTCTTTGAATAAACTCAATGTCTACCAATATCATTACCAAAAAGCTCTGTATTCCTGAAATGGGAAGTTTTGCAAACTTTATTCTCCCCTAATTCCCCAGATATTCAGGACAATTCAAGAAAATACCACTGAAGCAATCTGAAGCAAATCAAAGGCTGAATTTCCATCCTTCCTCACTTTCATAGACACAAAGAATGGTTTGGGTTGGAAAGGACCTTAAGATCATCCAGTTCCAACCCCTCTGCCATGGGCAGGGACACCTCACACTAAACCATGTCAC
>JANHGB010046635.1:20526-31178 GCA_026283785.1 Coracopsis vasa
ACAAGAAAAGCTCAGCATGGCCTTAGAGTCATTTTGACTGTGTTGTTTAGAATCATAGAATAGTTAGGGTTGGAAAGGACCTTAAAATCATCTATTTCCAACCCCCTGCCGTGGGCAGGGACACCTCACACTAAACCATGTCAGCCAAGGCTCTGTCCAACCTGGCCTTGAACGCTGCCAGGGATGGAGCATTTACCACTTCTTCGGGCAACCTGTTCCAGTGCCTCGCAGTAAAGAATTTCTCCCTTAGATCTAACCTGAACTTCCCCTGTTTCAGTCTGAACCCATCACCTCTTATCCTATTGCTACAGTCCCCAATGAAGAGCCCTTCTGCAGAATCCTTGTAGCCACCTTCAGACACTGGGAGCTGCTTCGAGGTCTCCACGCAGCTTCTGTTCTCAAGACTGAACAGCCCCAAACTTCCTCAGCCTATCTTCATACAGGAGGTGCTCCAGCCACTGAGCATCCTTGTGGCCTCCTCTGGATTTGCCCCAACAGCTCCATGTCCGTCTTACGTTGAGGACACCGAATTGTACACAATACTTGAAGTGGGGTCTCATGTGAGCAAAGTAAAGGGGCAGGATCACCTCCTTTGACCTGCTGGTCACGCTTCTTTTGATGCAGCCCAGTTGTAATAGTTTCACCAGTATCTGGAGGTGTGTCCAACCCTGGAGGGTTTGAAGGGTTTCCAAGATGCACAGTCTAATGTACTGTGTATCTCTGAGCCTTGATCAACTGCTTTTGCTGCCCAGCAGAGAAATCACTGTAGGTCATTCCTGACTTTCTGCTCTGTCCCACTATTGTGTCCGCTCTGCTCATTTGCCACAGTGCTTACAGCTTCATGATGGGTGTGAAGCAGTTTGGGACACTGAAAATGCTGCTTTGTTGCAGACTTGAGTTCTTTGCAACAAAAAAAGCCCCAAACAGAGCCATAGGATTTGCAGATATCCAGCCCCTGGAGGCCACCCAAGATCTAGGCCACGGTCATGTTTTTCTTGTGATGGGTGAATGCAATGAATCTTGACATTGTGAACATTACATTCTGCATTACAATAAAAAGTTTATTGTTGTTTTTTTCCACAGCTCAAGCCAGGAAGAAAGAGAAGCTGGGCTGAAGGAGCAAGGCTGTGTTTAATCTTCAGCAGTTTAAGAAAGCTGAGCAACCAACCTGAGATATCTCTTTTGCCTTGCCACTGCTTTCAGTTTCCATTTCCAACCCTACAAACAGTCTTTGAAATTCTTCCTTTTGATAAGAAACTTGCACAAACGCAGAACAGAACCAAAAACATGGATTAGAGGGATGAGAGCTGTACTAACCACCACTCTGAAAGAAGGTGCTAACAAGTGGGATTAAATAACCTGAGCCTACCAACACATGAGCAATGATGCTCCATCTTCTGCCCTAGACCCAGGGTTTCAGGATTGGAACACATCATAGAATCAGAGAATGGTTTGGGTTAGAAAGGACTTTAAGATCATCCAGTTCCAACCCCCCTGCCATGTTGCAGGGATGCCTCACACTAGACCATGTCACCCAAGATCAGATCTTTTCACTTTATAAGCTTTGATCAGGATCCAAAGCATACAGCTCCTTGGGCTCATCCTGCAACGTTCCACCAAAGGCTGATACACAATACACTCCAATTCAGATTTCAAATAAATTAATCTACATTTTAGACACTATGTTTGAAAATGGGCTAAGCTACATAAAGGTATTTTCTACTCATGAAACCAAGGTGGTCAAGTGCTGCCCATGACCTTCAACAGCTGCGGTTAGGAAGCTGTCTCCAACACAAGTTGAATATGGGATCTCAAAGAATTCTTGATGAAAACCTACTCACAGATCACTTCAGGACAGGAATCCTATACTGCCATTCAGACCAGACTTAGCTGTTGGGAACAGCCAATCTGCTGCTTAGAGAGAAAAGCTTTCCTAGTATCTTAAAAATGAGACCTATTAGCCTGTGTCTATGCTCAGACCTGGAAAATTAATGACTACTGTCTTTATAATACCCTTTCTAAGCCAGAAAGCCCTCATAATGCATAGCGTAACCCAGGAATTTCCACATTCAGTTAGACCCAAAAGCCATATAGTTCCAGTTAAGAGCTTTGGCCACCAGCCTGCTATCTCCATTCTGTTTGGCAGGACCACACATAAACAGCATAGAAATATTTCTTTTCACTTCTTTGCCATCCAATGTCAAACAGAACGGCCACATGTAGTAGTTAACAACCGTGTTGCAAGATATGAGCAACCCCATTGAAAACTGGGGTTTAGCTTTAACCTTCGTACAACACTATTGATCACAGCGAGTCACAAATTATGGCATTTCAGCAATGGAAGTGCTGCCAGCACAAGGATTAGCAACATCAGTTGTAAGGAGCCACTTCATTTACAAATAGCATCTAGAAATGCACAGTGCCTGGAATTGCAAGGATTAAATGGATAACGGAGCTGAGTAGACCGGATATGGATCACTTCTAATTCTCCACTTCTATCCAGTAACCCATCATAAACTATCCAAAGTCCTTTGGTGTTCATTTCTCTCACACCAGAATATTTAAACAAAAGGAGATGATCACTCATTGAAGTTCCAGTAGTGGAAAGCCAATGAGAGATAAGAAGCTGGCTACAAATTCCCAGACTTGGATGTCCTGTTTCCAATTCTGGCTATGTTGGGAAGAGTGAAGAGAAATGCCAATGAAGTGACACAAAGGGGAAAAATTAAAGCAGACCTACAGGACATGAATCTATGACTTTTTCTGATGTAGACAGTCCATACTTACGTATCCAGTTTCACAAAGTTCATTAGTCCCTATTCCCATGAGTAAAGATTGGTCACATACCTAAGGACCAAGACCTCAGACTGAAAGCGCAGCTGGTGTAAAAGTGTTGGAACAGAGCAATTCCCTTAAAAGAGCAGAGATCTAAAGAGAGGTATTGATTTAGATGACTTTTTTCATGGAAAAGTCAGAACTTTCGTTACATTTCTGTGTTATTTACTACAATAAAGAAGTTGAAGTGACCGATCCCCACGTCAAAGTGTTTTGGTAATATTGAATCCATTTTTGAATTAAGCCTGAAGGACACATATAGTTTGGCATTTTATTCCAATTGGAAACAATTCCTTTCTGTCTCTCAGAGTACAGGATTCCTCCTTGGTACCTTCTGTACTACATATGGCTACAAGGAGGTCTTTGCCATGAGTTTCTAACATCTCCTTTGCTGTTCGAGACACTTAAGCAATTACAGTGCTATTGTCTCTTTCCTTTTTCAATTCCATGTCAAATCTGCTAATGCAGAAATGTTTCAGAATAGAAGTTGCAATTCAGCTGCCATACCCTTCCTTCTTCAGCTTTAGTTAGGCTAACATGTAAAAGCTGAGTTCCACTAAGCTTATTACTGACAGAGTAGTTGGGGTCAGTTCTAATCCAATCCACCTCCTGTAAGCTATGACCTCCCCAAAACAGGCCAATCCACCTGGAAAAATTAATGCTCCTCTCTTTCTTTCCACATTAAAGTAATGACATAAAATAATCAGATGCTGGAATGTGTCTTGGCATGAACAACAAACACAGGCAGCTAGCTTTATTAGCTGTTGCTCTGGAAGAAAGCTCCAAAGGCCCTACACATATTTACTAATGTGCACTGCGAATGACCTCAGATCTTCCAGGCCAGGCCAGGGCAAAAGCTCCTTTAAATGTCTTTATAACTCACTTTATACTTTACTTCATTACTAGCAGAGAAGGATGGAAAAACATTCCCATCGCCTGGGAAACTTGTGGAAAGGGGGATGATGTATTGCAAATGGGGACTTGGCATAGGGATGCCTCCCAAACCGCCTGCCATGGTGCGTGGGTTTTCTTCAGCTGGTAGTGTTTAAGGGGCCATGCTATTTCAGGGACAGGGAACTGCTTGGGATCTGTGCAAATGCCTCTGTAGAGCTGGAGGGTTTCATGGTTGCTTCTTGGTCTTGGAACCATCAGCTTTTTGGTGGGAAGTATTGATATAGACTCATAGAATGGTTTGGGTTAGAAAGGACCTTAAAGCTCATCCAGTTCCAGCCATGGGCAGGGACACCTTCCACTAGAGCAGCTTGCCCCAAGCCTTGAACACTGCCAGGGATGGGGCAGCCACAGCTTCTCTGGCCCCTGCGCCAGCGCCTCAGTTCTGCCTTAGATCTAACCTGAACTTCCCCTGCTTCAGTTTGAACCCATCACCCCTTGTCCTATCACTACATATCCTGTGAAGAGAGCCTCACCAGCATCCTTGTGGGACCCCTTCAGATAGTGGAAGGCTGCAATGAGGTCTGAAGGCTGCTATAACGTCTACATATCCTGCTTTTGGGATAATGGGTACTTCCTTGGGGTAAGGAGGTCAGCAGCAATTCAGAAAGGGTATCTTGATATACCAGCAGCAGGATGCTGCTGTCCAAATGCCTCTAGCATCACCTTGATGGCAAGCCCTCACTGCATCACAGAAGGCACCACACACACAAAGTTAACTGGAGCTGCTGAAGAGCAAGCATGGAAGCAGAGGGGTAGTGGAACTGGCATGCTCTGTCATGAAGCAGCGTGCTGAGAAGCTAGCAGGGATTTACACCAGGTGACTCAGGAGCCAAATCTGGTTTGCTCTGTGGCAGGCAAATCCCAAATGGGAGGAATTTACTTCAACCAGCGACACGCTTGCACAGCATCTGACCAGGTAAAACTCTGTTGTAAACTAGGACAAGATCACAGGAGGGAGGGTGCAATAGGATAAAAGAAAGAGAGAATGATATGAAATTTACACATGGCTACATGAGAGGGAAGAAAAAATCCTGATCCTACGAAACAGAAGAGCTGGGTCACAGCGGACAAAGCAAAGCAATGTGTAGATTGAGGCATGGATGAAAGAAGGAGGTGTAAGGAGTAGGCTTTTCTTTGAGGAGCTGGGGTCAGCTCAGCTCTGTGTTCATCCAAATCAATCACACTGACCAGCAAGGGCTGATGTCAGGCAGTGCTCAAGTCCTGCAAGAACACCCCTTGTTGTTCAGAAGGGAACCTGAGACAAGACCTGCTCCTACAACAGCCATCAGAAACCACTGGAAATGGCCATGTGTTTGGCTATGGAGAATCTGGGCAGGAGCTACAGCCCCATGAGGACTTCAACACTAGTAGAGAAGCTGCTGCACTGCGTCACCAGCCATTCATCAGAGAAGTTTCCATCACTTGAGTCTCACTCTCTGGCTAGCCTGGGATTATTCCTCTGTCAAGACTGGGCACCAGTGTCACCGACAGAGCTTGCCTGCAGGACCGAGACAGCTTCCTACTGGCCATTGCAATAACAGACATCTATCAGCTGTCTGCAGGTGTTTCCAAGCATGCTGTAGCACTAGATCCCCAAAACACTTTGCAAAAGCAGTCAGATATTCCTGTTTACACTACAGATTGACAAGACTCTGTCCTGTCCTGCCTGCTCCAAGTTCACACCACAGACCTAAGTCCGAGTCTCAATCCAGTGCTTTGACCAAAAGGAAACATCACCCCTATCTTGTATGAGACAGAGCACTCTTGTTCATAAGCATATTGGACCATGGTTGGCAACTGTGGCCCTTAGCAAAGCAATTCACTGAAAGATGAAGCCTGATGAGGGCTTCTGATATTTCAGATGTGCACATAGAATCTGAAGTGCAAAACACTGAACAGCCTGAACCTCGACAGTACTTGTCTCCCAAAGAAGCACCACTGCCAGAGCCTGATGGGCTTACAACACAGGAACTCCATCCATTCAACAGCATGACTCCCCATGATGTCAGGACACATAAGAGTAATGACAAGTCTCATGGTCTCAAGAGGGAGGTTTAGAAGTCTTCCTCTTTGAAGATGAAGCCTCAAAGTTCCATTTTCCCCCCGATTCTCAGTCTTGCATACACAATATTTCAAAAAACAAAAACAAGAAAGAAATAAAGAATCCAACATTTGCATAAATAAAAATACAAATGGCATCCTGTGTTCTCTCCCACACCCCTTTCTTCCTCCCTCCTCTTTCCTCATTGTTTGTTCAACAGGATGTTGGCTTCGCTGCGAGGTACACCAAGCCATCTGTCAAAAACATGGAAACAGTTAACGCGCGCGCACACCCAGAGGTTGGAACGACATGTTACGGAGCCTATTGAAGGTCACAGAGCCATAGACTGTGCTTTCAGAGAGCAATCCAAGCCCCAGAGCTGCGTCTGCTTAAACCAAATCATAGCTTTTCCCATTTCACAAAGGGAATGGCGCTTTGCTGGAGCGGAAGCTCATCTGGGATACACCAGAGCTAACAGGATGGCATTCTGGGCAAAGAGGACTCTACACAGGAAGATCTGGAGCATCCAGGAATGACTGGAGCAGTGTGGTCTTCTGGAATTCAGTATGAAGAAAGGCTGAGAAAGTTGGGGGTGCTCAGTCTGGAGAACAGAAGCTGCATGGAGGCCTCCAAGCAGCTTCCAGTATCTGAAGGGAGCTTACAAGGATGGAGAGGGACTCTTCATCAGGGACTGTAGCAATAGGACAAGGAGTGACTTAAGGACAACTTAAACAAGGAAGTTCAGGTTAGATATAAGGATGAAGTTCTTTACTGTGAGGGTGGTGAAGCCCCGGAAAAGGTTTCCCAAAGAACTGGTGAATGCTCCATCCCTGGCACTGTCCAAGGCCAGGCTGGATGGAGCCTTGAGCAACCTGATCTAGTGTGAGGTATCCCTGCCCATGGCAGGCAGGTTGGAACTAGATGATCTTAAGGTCCTTTCCAACCCTAATTGTTCTATGACTATGATTCTCGTAACATATATGAAGGCATGAAGGAATGGGAGTGACATAGGAAAGATTTTGGAGGTCTTCCTACTGGAGATAAAGGATAAGAATAAATCCTTAAGAGATTTTTAAACCACAGTGACCTTTTGCAAACCTCGTTCCTGAAGTTAGACCCCCTCTTCATACAGTATTGCTCTAGGCCAATGGTTCAGCTGTTGCCTGTGAACATTAGAGACTCCTGACAGACAAGTTGGGGAACACAGAATTGCCCCATCTTGAAACGAGTGGTTTGATGCCACATCTTGACGCACTAGACCCTCCAAGAGGAGGGGGGGGGGAAGAGGGAAATATCTGATTCAGAGCTGGAATCACACATTAGGTTGATTTGCTTGGCAGAACTTCCCACAACTTAGTACATATCTCAGTCCCAGGCTGAAACATCCTATCTAGAAAGGGACCAGGAGGTCGCTCTGAAGTTTTTTAGTCCTTGACCTCATTGAGGCCATCCAACAGGGCTGCCAAGTAGCAACAGTTGCAGAAGCATTTGTTGTTCTCCCTTACTTGTTCAGTGGTGGGAGAGAAGAGCCAGATGGCTGGACCTGAGCAACGCACGTGACACTGGAGGTAAAGAGCTAAAGGTGAAAGGTTCCATAAACCCATTCCTGGGAAAACACACAACTGGAAACAAATGCTAATAAAAATTGCAACATTCAGAGATCAAACGCCTCAAATCATCGCATTTCTTTAATTGAAAAACGCAGGAGGAAAGAAACTTAAAAGGCTCTGCAGCACGTTTAAGCCAAGGCCGTATTTTCCAGGCATGTCCCTAATGAATGTCCCAGCACGGGTCTAAGAAAGCAGCTCTAAATTCTCACTAAGCAAAGGTGGAAGAGTTGTTTTTATAGGAGCACACCTAAAAAAGTTGTTCTCTCCTTCAAAAATGCCATCGACAAAAACCTTCTAGCATTGGGAAATGTACTTTATCCCTTAAGGGCTGAAGTTAAACGTATTCAAGTCAGAATATTTCCATTGATTTTCAGTGGGTTTCTATCAGCTTCAAACCTAGCCATCACCGAGAACCACATTGATTCAAAGGGTCTTGTAAGGACCAGGCCAAGAGACACCAAAGATAACAAGATCTAATGCTGCTCACCAGGGTCAGGTTTTTGCCTCTCTTACAGTCAGAACAATGATAAAGGAAGGAGTTAGACCTTTATGCTTCATTCAGCCTCAGAAAACCTTTTGGAGGTTTTACCAAGCCATGGACGTGTCAAGCTAGAGCCCAGACTCACCAGTTTTGGGGGCTTCACGGGGATGCCCATATTCTGTTCATAGCCCCAGTGTGCAATGATCATAACCAAACCCAAGGCAATGCTCTGAACATTAGCACTGATGAGAATATGTTGAAACACAGTTTAACAAACAAACATACAACCAAAATGCACAACAGCATGTGGGGACTCGGGGCTAATCAGAACCAGGTCCCCTGTACTCCCAGCTTCCACTCAGTTTTCAAGCACTGAAAATGGAAACCTTTCTGCTTTTAAGAAGCTACAACATTCTGACAGCAATTTGACTGAAGTCAAAGACTTGGCTTTTGCTGATTATTTCCCCCAAGAAATACTGCTCTGTCTTTTGAATACAGAGAACTTCTGTATCTGAAGAAAGAATAAAGCCCAAGTAAGACTATATCTTAACAGCACCTCTGGTACCTCTCCAGGACATAGGGTTGAGCACTACCTGGTCCAAGCTTCATGCACTCAAGTTTCTACATGTGGATTAACACCTAAAGGCCAAAGCAGGCTCCTGCAGAACCTTCGTGCCTTTGCAGAAAGAGACTTGCAAGTCCTTTTAGGAGCCTGGAAAACTTTGCTAACACTATAAAGACAGATTAACCCAGAAATTGAAAAGCCAGATAGACCACATCCATCTACTCTGCAGAAACACATACATCTGGGGCACTAACAGCATGGCCCATTTATCTTCTTTAGTGTTTCCCAAGGAGCCCACCAAACTTAGCCTGGGCATGGCCTTACATCTACACAAGTCAGTAGGAAACAAGGTCACACTCCAACTGGTGCTCAGAGCAAGCCGTAGATGCAGCTCATCTCCTGCTCATCACCTAAACCTACAGCTGAGTGTTGTCTCATCTCCTCTTACCCATTAACAGCATTAATGCAATAGGAAAGGTCACCGTTGGTTTCGATATGATTGGAATGAAGGAGGCTTTGCATAATCGTGCCCAAAACAGCTCAGCTCTGGTAGCTGCCTGGCCTTATCTCTCCTGCTGCCTTTTGTTTGCAGATGGGGATGATACTTGAAGACTTCCAACATATGGTTTGCCAAACCAGTAAATTATGGTCTTATTCACGTATCCTTCCAGGCCCTTCCACATACCCCAGGAGGATGGCAGAAGTTACAGGACCCTCATTTGTCATTTTTGTCATTTGTTGTTTTCCTCCAATGGCTCCCCTGCCTCTATCTAATCAGGGGGACGTTTCCTGTCTTTGTTCTCAACCATTCATCCTGCAGGAATGATGATTATCATCAAACGGCATTAAAATAGAAAGCCTGGAGCCGGTATCCAATTAGCATGGAGTTAGGGAATCCTGGAAAGGCACAATGGAAGAGACTATGGACACTCCAAAAATGGGCATCAACTTACGTTCCATTCAACCACCGCATCATCTCACCTTCAAAAACAAAGCCAGGCTTCAAGCCCAGCTCGGGCCAAGCTTGAAACGAACGAATGTCACGTACACTTGGTACATGACCAGTAGGCCTAGAGAACAATGCGAGTGCCAGTCCATCCACCAATTTAAACCTCACATGACTGGGAGACAACAGCTCACATCATGGGAAATTATTCAGGTTTCCTTTGTGCATCACATCCCTGGTGCCAGGAAGCAAAGTCAATTCCCTCCTGAAGGAATAGCAAGATAACGGAGAGGTCCTCAGGGTGGATAGATTATTTTAAGCCTTAGATATTTATTAGAGAAGAACTATTTCTGCTTGTTGCCTGCTCAAGTTCCTCATGTATATCGCATCATTGTTAGAGTTGGAAGAAGCCTATACTTGTACATAGTTCACAAATATGAATGACGGACCTGTGTTAAGATGAAAGACTATGGCCTGTAGAGAATTGTGGATAAGATATGACCAAAAATCTGGCTGACCCGTTCATTTTTCCTCCAAAAGTGTCCCTTTCAGATATTTTGTTTCCTTCCTATCAGAATAAAGACAACATTTATGATTATGCTTTTTGTTTGTTTGCAGAAAGATCTATCAGCTCCCCAAACCCCTTCACTTTGCCTTGATTTTTAACTGGAAAGCAGATTAAATAAGCTAAAGAAGTTGCTAATGTCTTTATTAATGTTTTCAGCACTGAAAATATTAATTATTCGAGGTGAGAAATAAGTATTAAGTCTTTTAACCCTTGAGAAATTAGGATTTTCCCAATCTTTCAAACTATTCTCATTTAAGTCACCTAGGACAGTGCAAGAAAAACTCAGCAGTGTTCTTGCTTCCCCACAGCCAGGTTAGTCCATCACCCTGCAGGCACAAAAGTATGAGCACAGCTGATGGGACACAATATCCTGCTGTTCCCCTTTGCATTAGCACAACCTGAGCAGTAGCACATGAGACACTGCAGGTCGTGTACACAGGGACTGGCACCAGGTTGCATCATCCCTCCTCTTCCTCCAAAGTACCTCTAGTTTAATCTGTTAAATAGGGGAGATAGGATCACAGGATCATAGAATAGTTTGGGCTGGAAAGTACCTTAAGATCATCCAGTTCTAACCTCTTGCCATGGGCAGGGATGCCTCACACTAGACCATGTCACCCAAGACTCCGTCCAACCTGGCCTTGAACACAAC
>JANHGB010046636.1:0-26577 GCA_026283785.1 Coracopsis vasa
CTGGAAGCTGCTCTGAGGTCTCCACGCAGCTTCTCTTCTCCAGGCTGAACAGCCCCAATGTTCTCAACCTGTCTCCACATGGGAGGTGCTCCAGCCCCTGAGCATCCTCGTGGCCTCCTCTGGACTTGCTCCAACAGCTCTTTTAAATACTTAAAGAGGAAATAAAGCCAGAATTGCCCAAGCTCACCCAATACCCAGACATTTGACTATCAATCACAGCTATTGCAAGTTTGGATCCTGTATGAGGATTCTGAACACAGCAATAATAGAAGGCAAGGTGAGAGGAGAGAGGTTCATACTTGTTCTTGTTATCACCCTGAAGGACTTTATAGGGCAAATATTCTCGAGACAGTTTTCATTAAACCACCAAGTTGTCAATTTAGCTTAAAAATATATAGATGTATTTTCAAGTACTTGCCTAAAACCAGGCAGATATTGGAAAGAGTGGTTTAACCCTTTCGCAGCACTTAACTCTACTTGAAATGCTATGAAAGGGGGAAGTTAAATACAAAGATAAATGCATAAATGGCCAGAGTTGCTATGGAAATGGGAGAGGATGGAAATGGAAAGTCAATAGAGGACTAAGTTACTGTTCAATTTTAAAAATAGTCTTTCTATACGGAAATGGAACATTTGTCAAATCTCTGTTGGCCTGTATTATACAAAATGAGAAGTGGTTTTGTGGCTGGGAACATCTATTTAATGCTGCGCGCTCAATCTGCAAACTGGATGGTCAATGGTACAGAGTAAGTGGAACCTTTTCTCCTGTTAATGACAATCTCCATCACACCTACAGAGCCCTGGTGATAAATGTCAGCCATGAAAAGCACAGGGATGGGGGTCAAACTCAGTGGGATATAATGGTAAATCATTTGTAGGGATTTCAGGTCGGGCCTGTTTCTTTCTTGCACACAGTTTCCCAAGGAAACAGGGTTTATGTGATTGGGCTCGCTGGCCCATAGGCACTGCATGATAACTTCCTAAACCCGCCGGCCTGCAATCAGATTTGATGCAAGAAGAGACATCTCGGAGGAATTAAGTTCTAACACGCTTTATAAGGGAGAATATACTCAAATTAGCGCTTCTTCCCATCATCCTTCCACTTCCCATCTCACTCCTAGGATGTGATATGAGCTCAGCCACTCTATCAGACACCAGAGAACCCACATGGGAGGCTTCCTATGTTCCACTGCTTGCAAAGTGACTTGTTTTATTAAGATAAATGCAATACCCTTCTCTGGTTCCATTCAGAGAGGGAGAGTGAATTATGTTTGAACAGCGTCGAACTCCATCCATGAGCAGCATATCAAGTGGAAAGCGGGGCTCTGCTTCAAACCATCCATACTTACACTCTCTCTCCGCTGCCAGGCACTAATGGGACTTTTCAGTGGATTTATTCCCCTACAAAATGTCCAGTGAAATTTGGGTATTGAGGACCAAAAATCACAGCTCATTGTGTCCCACATCCCAAGGGCATCACTCTTTCAGCCCCTTGATTTTGGCCTGTTGTCAGTGGCTTTTCCCCATCTCTTAACCTGTGCTGCCCAGGAGCTGCAGGCAACAGATTTGACACACAGCCCTGGATGGGAGAGCAGAGCACCACTGGGACATGCTCCTGCCCATGTTCCCCATCAAACAGACCCCTTTATCCCTCCTATGTGTATCCAAAGCATGTAAGTCTCAAGCAGCAACGTTCCAATGTCTTGCTGACTTAGGTACAGCAAACCTAAGAAGAATCAACAGCTATAGAAGATGCTGAAGCTCAGCTTTCCAATGTGAAAAGCTGGCACCAGCTTTAGACTTGGCAAAATAATCCTGCCACTTCCTTTTATTCCCAAGTCTGGCGCCATCCTCTTCTGCAAGGTGGTTTGAAAGCAATCCATGGCACCAGCAGGATTCTCACCAGCCCCAGCTCCCAGCCCGTTAGGAAAAGGTCTTTAGAAACAGTTCCATGCTGCTGGGTGGGATTTTCTGCTGCAGGTGCTGTGCAATATAGAGTGAGATGAGATTCTAATCATAGCTCCACTGCAAAAGGAAGGGTTCAGGGTTTAGCTGTGTGGCAGCAGCCTCATTTTCACAGCAATATCTGTTATGTTCTGCGGGTGTCAGAGGGACACAGATTGCTGTCATTTCCCCACGTTCTGTTTGGATATCAGATGCAAAGAGCAGCAATGAGCACGCAGCTATCATCACTCCTCGCACTGAGCAGTCCCTTCGGTGGCCTGGTCCATCTGGTGCTCCAATGGCAACCAAGGAGCTTTTGGGCATCTTGTCCCATGGGAAAAGAGGTCCCTGGTCTGGTGGGTCTCTCCCCTGCACAAGAGGGATGGGCAAAGTGGGTTCCCCATCCAAACAAGGGCTAGGCAGAGAAATGGGGCTGTATTTCCCCAGCATACAGATGCCACCATGAGCCATGCGCTCACTGACGTGGCTCTGTGCTCACCACTGACTGTCTCATCCCCACCACAGCCCCATGCTGCCTCACTGAGAATTCCCCACACCAGAAGACAAATGGTTTTCCCCCAGATTAGTCGAAACCACCAAGTTTCTCTTCCAGCAGCTGCCACCACCCTGCTTAAGGTGTACAACCTGCTTGGCATGGGGGCACTTGCCTTTAGATGCCCACCTCACCAGGGTACCACAGATGCTGATGCTGAATGGGCTGAGCACCTTCTGCCAGGTGTCTCCAGGACAGAGCTGTCAGTCCCCAGGAGGAGAAGGTCCCTCAGCATCAATGGAGCCTGTCGACGTGGGGTGATTTGTGACAAGGTCTCCCAAACGTGCCAACCATCTCCTGAGGTTCCTGTGACTGAAGCGCATGTGGGAATTGTGTCACCACCACACAGCACAGGCAGCAGCACCTTCTCCTTGTGTTTCCCTCTTTGTTTGGCACCATCTCCACTGAGCAGTGCCCACTGCCTGCTGCCAGCTCACATAGTTCTGGCTGTGGTAGCTCTGTGGGAGTGCTGCCTTCTCCATTTCTCCACTGCTGTGATTTTGTAGGTTGAGTCTGGACACTTACAGGAGGCACAAAGCATCACCAGCTTATTTATGGTTGAGGAATGTTTCCTCAATGGAGGTCCAAGCCAAAACACCGCTCCAAGGACTCTCACCACCATGAACAAATCCTGGGAAAGCTTGAGAAGGGATGCACTTCGGCCCAACATTCATCTCCTTTGCTTTGCTGTTGTTCCTTCCTCTCCAATGTATAGTCCCTTCCTAAGCCTCAGATTTTATGAAGATGCTTCATTTTCAGCCTTTTGCTGCAAAATTAAAGTAACTGGGTTTGCTTTAAGGACATGGCATCAGCCTGGGTGCACACATCTCAACAGCCTGAGGTGGCTTAAGGGAGGATGTAAGCATTTTGGGATGACTGGACCCCTTCCATGTCACCCTTAAGTTGGTTAGCTGGGTACCCAATCTGCAGCATCCAGCCACCATCTCCTCAGGATAACACAGGTGGATTTGCCAGGATCCCATAGGAAAGTGTGATAAAACCATGGTGAGAGCAGTGACATCCATCACCTGCACTGCAGCAGCCACCACTTCACCCTTGAGAGGAAGCTTTTGAAACAGATTATCTCTATATCACTCCACCTTCACATCACCCCATACCCACAGCCAGAAAACCACCGATGACAGCAAAGTCACCCCAGTGTGACAGTGTTGGTGACATCCCCTTAGACCCACGCTTCCACATACACAGATGCACGACAGGGCTGGCAAACCCTGCCTCGGCGCTGTTCTCTGGTTACCAGCAGCGAAGCTATTCAGCCCCCTTTGCAGCCCCATATGCATTCACTTCATGCCTTGAATTCCTGACAGCCCTAGTAAATTCTTCCTGAAAAGAGAATAAAACCCTTGTTTTCCTTCCCCTCTGAGCTCCTGCTTCTTGTTCAATGCCATTAAAAGCAGAACCCACACTAACATCAGTCCTTGCTGAAGGTTGAAACCACCTTGCCTGTGCTCCTGGTGTGGCACTGGAGGGAAGAGAAGGAAAAGAAAACAAGCTAAAAACCAGATACTTCCTTGCACTCCTCTGTCAGCTCCACTTTGCATCAAAACCTCCTTTGTATGTCACACAGTTATTAAAGTTGTAGATGGTGGCTCTGTGCAGTGTGGCTGTGCCTCTGTTTCGGAATCTGGGTCACCCGGAGAGCGCTCCTGAAAACTCTGCCTTGACAAATCCATGCTGGCAAGACTTAAAGATCCCCCTTATAATGTTTTCCTGCCTCCCCTCGTGCTTTGGAAGGAGCAAGTAATACTACTTTTTGTTGTGGGTTGTGTATCTTTTATTCAGCAGCTTCCCGAGGTAAATAACCTCCGGCAGGCAAATCTAAGGGGATGCTCCTATCTCGCTTGCTGTCTGCTTACACTGAAATCATGATATCCTTTGCTTTCATGAGGCTCTTTATAAATATTCCCTATTTTTCCAAGAGGAGCTGTTATCAAGGAGGGCAAGCAACTCCCTAGATTTGGCTCAGGCTTCAGTCCCAACATCTTGCCATCCTTCTCTCTCCATCGCAGCTGCAGGGATGCAGGAAGGGAACCTGCCCATTAAGCAGGGTACCTCTATTGACATCAGAGCAGAGGCTGCTTTCCAGCCAGGGCACTCTCTAGCACACAGGCATCCTTATATTGCTATCAAGCCTCTCGATAACACAGCTCAGGCAGTTTCTGAATGAGGCTGAGGGGTGAATCCTCTCACCCACCTGCTCTCAATGGGGCAACGAGAGGTGGGGGGAAACCATCAGAGCATAGAATGGGGCTGGCCCAGCTCAGCACTGGGCAAGAAATGAGCTGTGAGAGAGGCAAGCAGCACGGAACTGAAACTTGCTGACTCTGTGCAGGACAGAAAGAGGTGGGGCACAGTGTAAGAGAGGGTGAAGATGTGGGTTTTCTGATTAATAGCTTGGTTTGATACTTACATCAGTGAAGGAATGGCAGAAGGACACACCTCAGGTTTGCTGCTAAGGCAGAATGCCAAAGAGAGTCCTGGGGGGCAAATATGGACTTTTCCTGTGCTACTGTCAGTGCACTTATGTCCCTTACATCACAGAATCCCAGTCTGGTTTGTGTTGGAAGGGACCTTAAAGCTCATCCAGCTCCAACCCCTTCAATAGGGAAATGGAGTTGAGGAACAGAAAGTGCAGCTTTCACCAGCTCTGATCAAGACTCTACCTACCTCACAGTGCATCACCCCAGTAAATCACAGTGTGCAGGTTGTGAGCCCCATTTTACCAACAGAGAAAACGAGGCAGGCAAAGACAACAGGCAGCATTTATCATCTGAGGGGGCTCAGCGGCAGCCAAGGCCAGGCAGGGATGGTAGCATCCCCTTCCCAGCACACTACACTGCCTGGAAAACAAAGGGATTGCACCTTGGGAACAGAGGAGGGGGGACAGGATCCCACCAAATCCATCCCTGAGAATTAGCCCATGAGGGAGGAAAGGAGAGCAGCATTCAGGCATCACCTTGTGAATCCCAGAGCGCGGGAGCATCCCAGTGTTCCCACATTAGGCAAGTTTGGGTTTGCTTTGAATGTGTTAAACCAGGCCAGGCTGTAGGAAGGGGAGATGGGGAAACAGTCACCTCAAGCTTCCTCTGTAGGAAGGAGAGATGCAGTAACACTCACCTCAAGCCTCCTCTGTGTCCTCTGCCTAATGTATTCAGCAGTGGGTTTAGGGGATCTCAGAAGAATGAGTTGTCAGAGCGTCGGAAGCAAGCGATGGCAGGGGAATTACTGCTAATCCTTCTTGTGGGATACAACACTTGGAAGGATTTAAACACCGGTTCAAAAGTGTTTAAAGACATAAAAAAGGACACCCTTCCCTTCTTTCATACATTTTGGGTTGGTCACTTGCTGCTGGCTGGGAGCTGAGAAAAGAAAGAGGAACTTTGAGGAGAGGGGAAGGATGAGGATGGGGAGAAGAAAAGGAAAAGACTGGAGATTAGATCTGGATGGAAGCCTATCACCCTCCCTGGGGGTGTAAGCTGCAATTAAATCTCTTTTGCCTAACAATACCTTATTGTTATTTGCACGGTGCTCAAGATGTGACTATAGGGGAGGAGCTGCTGTTCTCTTAATGCTGCAGTGTCTGAAACCCTCTGGCTGGAGGCAGCCCTAGAGCAGAGGGATGCTTTGCCTCAGCCCAACAGCTGCCCCACCACCAGTCATGATGGTCCTTTACTTTCACCTCTCTCTCTTTCCTCAATGCACCTCAGCTGTGGTTCAGCAAAGCATGCTCTTTTCATTCCTTTTCCTTGATTCCCAAGGCTCTTCCCAGAGCTGTCCTCATTTATGCAATGTGTTTCTCTCAGGTCCAGGCTGGTGGATTATTGACTTTGCCCTCTCCATGCCCTTGAAGCTGAGGAAGGTGAGTGCTACAGGCAGATGGGCTCTTCTTCATGCTTTGCTGTCATTCATCCCAATCCTCAGCCTGAGCCATGATGGCAAAGAACAACTTGTTAAGGAATTGCTTCTTCCCTACCAGGTTCAATTGCTCTCCATCTCAGGCTGCTCGTATTGATCAACTGCACCTACTCAAGGCATCATGTAAAAGGCACTTAATGAAGTTCATTCTGGGCATTCTTCAGTGGTTTTTCCTCCTGAAGTACATGGATACAGCCTTTCAGAGGGTCATGGGGCTTGAGTTTTGTATCAGTTCTGCTTTTCATTAAGGCACAATAATGAAGAATCATGAGTTTTCCCACAAGAGTTGTGGTTTTAAGTCTGGGTGGGTGAGAACATCCGTACATTCTGGATTTGCATTGGGAGGTTGGTCAGATTTAATAAATAGAAAGAGATTTCACATTGAAAAAAGAAACAACAGCATAAGGCTGAACAAACACTGGTTTAAATGATGCTGTGGAGCAATTTAACTTTTAGTTGAACTCCTTTTATTCCAACCCCTAAAAAATAGTGCAAAAAATCACTGTTTCCACGCAAAGTGCCTGTTCCAAGATTACAAGGCCATGAGATACTAAAGCAGGAGCCCTGCTATGACAATTTCTATTCCATACGTTCATTCTGCTACCTCATTAAATTACAGAAGCCACCTACAAAAGAGCATTTCCCAAAGGACAAACACTCTTCCAGGAACGTTTCAACCTGCTCCTGTCAAGTGGCAGTTGGGCCAGAGCAACCAGCTGCTGCTTCTTGTTTTGTTGGGCTTTGAACTGACACTGGAAGCCTGTGCTGGTACTTGGGGAGCCCAAAGGAGCATCCAGGCTGCTGCAGCCAGGCATCAGTGCAAATGCCTTAATGTCTGTGTGTGAGGCCACAAATGCAACCGTGTTAATAAGGGATTGCTCCCTTCAGAGCCCTCCTTCCAAACCACGTCTTGGTAATGATGCCAGCACATGGGGCATCGCAGCAGCCTGATGTGAGACTGATGCAAGATCAGAGCTTCAGCCGCACTGGCATTTTGCATGGGTTAAATTAAGCACAGAGTGAAATCATGGCACATCCCCATTACAGATGATATGAAATAGCCAGGGTGCAGCAGCCCTTTGGAGCTTCATCTCCATCTGGTTTTATGACCTGGGTAAAACAGATGCTTTTTAACTGGATAACTGGAATTAATAACTGGAAATAACTGGAACACGTTCAGCTATTTACATGAGAGATGAATGCAGACCTGCATGGATGTTTGGGTGACTGCTCATTTATTCATCCAGATGAGTAAATCACATCAAAACTACCTGTTCACAGGGAGCACTTTCAAATAACAATGTATGCCAACATGTCTGGGACTTGAGACTGTTCAGAGTTTTCCTTTGGAGTTTTACTTCTGTAATGTAGGCAAATAGGTATGTGTTTCTGAAACACAACGTTTTTCCCATTTATAGCATTTGGGAAAGCCGTTTTGAGTCTTCCAAAACCAAATCTGCCTTTTCTCTGCTGGATAAAAGGTGAAAATATACTTGTTCCCACAGCCTTTTCCCTCCTATACTCATAAACCACAATGTATGGAAGAGGGGCACTGCCGGGGTAATGGCCTCCTCCTCTGAGATGGGGAGCATCATCCCATCTCTCCTCCTCAAGTTGCTTTTGCTATTCAACAAACACTCTCTTTTTAAACAATACTGCCTTAAACCCTTATTATGATGCCCAGAGCCACTTGCAGGCTTTCTGAAAGTCATTATTATAATTACAATCAAGAAACATGGCACTCTGTGCTTTGTGCCACAAATACATAGACACTGAATTGTTTACAGAGGGGAAGAGTGAGGGAGAACTGCAGCTTCAGTGCTGCTTAATTCAGGAGCAGGAACTCCCACCCCATTGAATTTTACCTCTTTTGTTCCCCAATTTAACTTGTAGCTGCTGAAATCCAGGCCAATATTTGCCTTGTCCTCCATGCTCTCCTTTGGCCTCAATCCAGGCAATCTCGAGCTGTGCCCTGGTTTACTGCACCCCTTCCCCAGCTCCAACAGCCTATGCCCCTGGGTGAGGAGGCAGGATGATGGTGATGCTGGCAAGATGCAGTGTTCAGAACCAGGAGCATCACTGCACCTTGGGAATTGCTACAACAGAGCAGATGCAAACCAAACTCACTGCGAATGAATGCAGCGTGGAGCTTAGTTTTATTAAAGCTTCATCCTATGGGTCATGAGAAACCTTAGAGAGGGCTGTGGGGTATTTGGTAGTGTTATCTGACACAGCACAGAGGGAACTGTGACTCAGCTTTTGCCAGCAAGGGCCCTGGAAGCAGTTCTGCCTCTATCTCAAACAGTGTCTGATGTTGATCTCACTCATCACTGGCTTCCAGGGAGATGTTGCTGACTGGTGCTTTGAAAAGTGAGATGGATCAGGCCCTTCCTTCTGAATAAATATCAGATCTGATTCAGCACTCAATTGCTTCTGTTTTATCTCTGTGGAACATCATTGATTATAGAAGGATTTGCAAGTTTTAAACTAGAGTAATTCAGTGATTAATCCCAACCAAAGCCTTTTGTAAATAGAGAGCAATACTCCAGCACTATTCAATATTCCACACATCGATGGAGTGCTCTGTAATATGATTCAATGGCATTTAGACTTGCCTTCCCTTTATTCAGGGCAGTGCTGGGCTACATTTAGTTTAGCTAAGCCAGGCTTTTCTGCTCTATCTCTTCTCCCTGGGAAATGTCAGGCACGTTCTCTGTGAAACAAAGGCAAATCTCTCCCATCTAGTGACAGTTCTGTTTAAGGCAGCAGCTCAGGAAAGGGCTGATGGCACATGCTGAGATGCCCACCAGGACCACAGCAGAATGGAGAGGAAGGAAGAGGTACTCTCAGCCTCATAGCAGGGTCCAAACATACCTAAAGTCCATGGGCTTGAGGCTCCTACACCTCCTTCAACAGTGATTTAAAGCTGATTCAGAGAGTGGAAAAGCTTATTCTGAACTGGCTGGCTGTAAACACCAACTCACTTTGCTCAGGCTCCATCTTGCTTATATAGGGCAGTCTCACACAGCATATCCACAACATTGGATGAGGAGAAGCAGTTGAAGCAAAGAAATACCTTGATTTTAAAGTATTTCTACTGCTGCTTCTGGTCCACTGATTTTTGGATCCCACAAGAAACCTCAAACCATTCTCTCAAATGCTGTATGATCTGGATATAAATTAGAGCTTCAGGTGATGATTGAAATATTTGGGGGGTTCAACATTTGGTCTGGGTTTAAAGAAAACTGAAATAAACCTGTTGGGGGAATTTTACCACCAAGAGCAACTTCCCCCCCCCACTGATGCCACAGTTGCTCAGCAGCACTGAGGAGCTGCTGTCAGCTGGTCGGTGGCTGTAGGACATCCCATTTCCCTCTATGGGGGTTTTCCCCTGGGTCATGGTGCCAAAGGATGCAGATCCAAGACTGTCAGGATTCAAACCTTGTTTCTGTTTCCCATCACTTTTAGAGCCAAGCATCCTGTACCTTTGCTCTCCCCTGAGATCCTAAGCAACAGATCCTGAAGTTCCACTGAGTAAATGGCCCCAGGCCCCAAACCCAGTTTCAGAGACAGACAAATGACAGTAAGAGCCGTCCATCCATTCACCAACCCACCAGACCTGCATGGATTGCTGGACCAGCTTTGGCTGACATTCATAGAGCTCAGGCACGTGCAGCTCTTCCAACTGCTGGCATTCCTTAGCTTCCAAGTTCCCTTGAGAAAGGGTGACCAGCACAGCGGGTATTTCTGTAGTGTTTCCACAGTGCCTCCATCCACTTGCTCTGACTATGAACAGCCACAGAAGAACCATCTTCCGAGCCATCAGCCAAGGCCATGATGGGAGACAGGAGAGAAGTGATCTCCCTTTCTCTTCACATGAGCTTTACTTGCTCATGATTATAGTTTTTGCCTTCTAGCAGGACCCCTGTCAGCTGCCTCCAGAAGATGTGTCTGCTTAGCTCCTTGTTTTTCCACTCCAGATAAGTGTTCCTCCTCAGGTAGCGGGAGAGCCCCAACCTCTGCCTTAGCAAGGCCTTATTCACTTCTTCTAGTACAATCATGATGATCCCAGCCTTTCCTTCAACCAGCTGCCAGGACTGGGCAATGTCAAACTCAAAGCTACACCATTTACTTTCCAGGAAGTCAGTGGAGATGACTGCAATGACATTTCTGCTACTCAGGAAACCTTCTTGGATGATATTGGTGACAATGGGTACCCCTGGTAGGAAATCCCTGGAGTAAAGACAAAGACGGAAGGGAGGTGTTCCTCCTTCTAAGGGTTCCACCAGCTCTTTCATCACCCATTCGTGGTCTTTGCTGGAGTGGATGACAAATGCATCGTAGGTGTCACCTCTTTCAGCAGAGTGCTTACACCCACTGAGCAGCACCAATGAGTAGTAGAGCTGGAAGTAGTACTTGTAAATCAGGAAGATGAACACCACTGCAGCGAGCAACATGACCACTGAGGATGCCACTGCGCCTACATTGAGCTGGCAGGAGGATAAATCAAAGCTTGACAGGGTCACATTCTTCACATATGCAGGTGTATGGCATATCATGGACTCCTTGTTGTGCAGCAGCTCCTGCTTTTCCTTGATCCATTTCAGGAAGTTCTGGTACACACAAGAGCAATCAAAGAGGTTTTGAGAGATGTCCAACAGGACCAGGCTATCAGGCAGGATTTCCAGGGCTGAGTCCAAGAGAACACTCAGCTGGTTGTCGCTGAAATCCAGGGCTGTGAGGGCTTGGAGGGACTTGTAGACCACAGGATCAAAGCTCAGTAGCTTATTGTTGCTGATGTTTAGCTCTTTGAGTTCAGAGAGGGCATCAAATGTACTTGGGTCCACATGTACCAGTTTGCAACCTGAAATGTCCAAGGTGTGGAGGTGACTCAGGTTTTTGAAGTTGCTGTCCAATTTGTTGCTCTCAAAGGAGTTGCCAGCCATCTTCAGCACTCGCAAGGAGTTCAGGCCACAGAATGTACACTGGGATTTAACATGAGTTCTAGTATGGGAAATGTCAAGGTAAATGAGTTTCTGAAGGGACAGGAAGACAGGGTAGGAGCCAGGACCGAATAACTTTGTGTGCTGAAAGTCCAAATACAACAAGTTCTTCACGTTAGTGAAATCCCCAGTCACTCTGATGTAGGCGTTGAAGCTGAGGTTCAAGTGCTTCAAGTTGGGACAGTTGTGGAACTTAGGGGAACAGCAGAGACTGAAAGAGAGGCGATTCTCACTCAAATCTAGGACCTCCAGCTTGCTCAGGTCCTCAAATGTCTCCTCAAAGCTATTGAGGTGTTTGCTCTTGATAATACGAAGCACTCTCAGCTCCTTGAAAAGAGACAGCTTCATGGCAGGCACTTGCCTAAACTTGCATTTCTTACACTCCAGCTGCTTCACTTGAGAGAACATAGGAACCTTTGATATCTCCTTAAGCTGCAGGTCCACCAAGCGGATGCTGGAGACGTTGCCTAAGCAGTTAAAAAGAGTGTCTGTGTTGTTCTCAAAGTTCCTGAAAGAGATTAAGACAAACTCCTGCATTTGTACCTGGCACAGTCCGCTCAGGAGCCCGCTCTGGAAGTCCACCAGTTTCTGCTTGTCATTGAATTCTCCTACTATTAGCCTGCTGACCTGTAAACCAGTCAGGCCATGAAGGGAAGAGTGCATCACATTGAAGTTCTCAAAAGAAGACCTTAAAACCAGCTCACTAAGGTGAATATTTGCAAAGGACCCTGGCTCTATGCATTTGATGTAGTTCAAGGAAAGCACCAGTGTGAGGTTGAGTCTGTTCACTTCTGTCAGGACATCAAGGTCTCCTCTGGAGATAGATGTGATCTTGTTAGAGAAGAAGCTCAGGTGCCTGAGAGAGGTCAGGTTGGTGAAATACTTGGGAAGCTTCAATGAAGCAATGTTGTTCTGGCCCACATTCAGCTCCTGCAGGGTATGCAAGTGGCCAATGGGTAGGTCATTCAGAGAGGTGATGTCGTTTTCCACCAGCACTAGCTTTTTCAGGGATGTTAAGCCATGGAAGGCTGCTGGTCCCAGGTCCTGGAAGGGATTGCCAGTTAGAATTAAGGTGGAAAGTTTATGAAGACCCATAAAGGAGTTATCTTCTACTGTCTGGAGGTGGCACCTGTGAAGCAGAGTAAAAGTGCATGAAACACTGTCTCCTTCATGTTCACTAATGCTGCAGGTTTAAGCACTGGTGCAATGTTCTCAGGCTCAACCTCACCATAGGGTTGGCTTGGCTTTTCTGAATGTGCAAAAGGAGCCTTTGAACATCAGGAGAGCCCCTTCACCTCCTCCTCCCTCTTGAAATTTGAACTTAAACTGCAAAGCAAGAGACCTCCAGCAATGGTGAAGGTAAAAACTTCATGCAGGCAGCAGGACAGAAGAACTTAGGCCAAAGGAACATTGTAATCACTGATTACAATGATTACTGAGCATCACTGATGGCAGAGCCAACCAGATAAAGCACTCCCTTACACCTTGCACCCTCACAGCCTTCAGATGGCTGACTCAGCCACATCTGGGCAGTTCCAGTGGCACCAGCATGATGCAGCAGTGGCAAATCTCACCACTGTGTTTTGTTATCTGGAGGGAATAAACCCCAGGCCATGTTGTTTCTAAATGAGAAAAGGAAGACGGGAAAAAGAGGGTGGTCACATGTTTTCACATGGGAAGATTCAGAATTTGAGACCCAAATCCATTCCACAAGGAATTGAAGCAAAATTAGTTTCATAATCCAATCAGTGTCTTAAAGCAGGCGTAAGTTGCAGCCACTTCAGAGCTGTAACTGTGATGGGACTGAGTGACATCTTTCAGTGAAACAGTTTACCCAGAGAAACTGCTGTCACAAGTCAATGGAAATGATACATCAATCCATGTTTGCCAATAAGCCTCCTCCATCTGCTCTCTCAAATATGTGAGGAGAAGGGAAAATAACCTTCCACTGTCTGAAGGGGGCCTACAAGGGTACCGGAGGGGGACTCTTTATCAGGGACTGTAGAGATAGGACAAGGGGTGATGGGTTCAAACTGAAACAGGAGAAGTTCAGGTTGGATATAAGGAAGAAGTTCTTCCCTGTGAGGGTGCTGAGGCGCTGGCGCAGGGTGCCCAGGGAAGTTGCAAATGCTCCATCCCTGGCAGTGTTCAAGTCCAGGCTGGACAGACACAGCTCTGCACAGGGGGTGTGCACTCAGTGACTGGACTGAAAAGCTGCACATCACTTGGCCATGGGGATGTGCAAGAGGCAGGCAGAGGGATAAAGTCACATGGAAAGAACAGCCAAGACCAACAGACCCCAAAATAAGCAACCACAGCAGCCCAGCTGAAGCAAGATAAACCACATGAAAGAACTCACTACCTTGTAAGATCCAGAAGCTGAAGTTCGGGGACTGATGCAAAATACTCTGCCCTCAGTGATTTCAGGTTGCTGAAACTGAGATCCAAGTTCTGGGTGGTGTTTGGGACTTCAGAGGGGACTTCAGAGATGTTCAGTCCCACGCATCTGAAAGCTTTGGTAGGGATGACCTGTAACAGTGGCAGATTCAATCATGGTCAGCATCTGCTCTTCATGAAGTGCTAGCAAATGACACTGTCAGGAAAGCAGGAGCAGAGTGACTAACCTTGCAGTTAACTTCTAAGTGAGCTGCCCTGAGCTTTAGGGTATGATCTTATATATCCTAAGCACCTTCCCCACTCCTGATAGAGCCAATCCTGCTCCCCAGGAAAAGCTACATTCCTCGATGACTGAAGTAAGCGCAAAACTACAGGATAATGTTCCTTGAGGCTATGGATGACCCAGCAGCAACCTTTGAGAGAGCCAGCAAAACAAACACACAAGGATGCATCCAGGATCAGCTTTCAGCTTTGTTACACTGCAGATAAGCAAGCAGCACAAATCAGAGTTATTCTGTAAGTAGTAATTCTTGGCAAAAGCTTGCAGAAGGCTCTTGATCAGTGCCAGGTACTTGGGGTACTGGTGAAATCACTCCAGAGCACAAAATCAGGCAAAAATAGAGTATTTTGCAGATATTATAGACAAGGCTTGAATCTCTTCCAAAGGAAACCTAATCTATTAGATTAACTGTACTGCAGTAACCTCAGAGGTACAGAAAGGCAACAAGAAGAAATGCTTCATGCTGTTGGTTCTGGTTCTCAGATGTTTCTGAGACCAGCATTCACTTCAAAGGCTTCAATTGCCTTGGGAGCAGCCTTGGAGAGAAGATGGGCTTGTGTCAGAGAACTAACACCCGACAGACTCAATGCATGGATTTCCCAAGCCGAGGGAGAAGTTGCACCAGAGACACACAAGGAGTTTGTGCTCCTACAGAGATCACGTACCTCCAAACAGGGACTGAGGAGGCAGCCCGCCAGCTGCAGCAGCATCACCAGTGTCCACAGGGGAAGAGCTCTTCTCCTGGGCATCTTCAGGAGGCCAGGAGTGCAGGAGAAAGCAGCATGGGTATCACTGCAGGACCTGGAAGGGGGGGAACCCAGAACTGCCAAGCGCTGTGTTTCACCGCCCTGCTTCTCGCTGCGCGTCACTGAGAGTTGAAGAGAAGCAGGAGGGAAGTGAAACTGGTACCCCCTGGTTTCTAGACACGTGCTGAGTGAACTGCTCTTCTTGCACTGGTTTAAAGACATGTTTAAATAAAACAACTAACAAACAACGTGAAGGAAAGGAAATCATGAAAGGTGGAGTTTGGACTAGAAATGAAAGAGGAATCGGGGTTGTATCAGTGTCACTTGATTGCCTCAGATTAGATTGGAAAAAAACAGGAAACTTTCATGAGATTCTGAGTTCAATTTCAGCAAATCCATGCTTCACATAATTCAAATCACTGCATAGATCAATGGCTCTGCCTCTGTAACCCTGCCATGCTCCAAGCAGCACCATGCTGGCAAGCAGTGAAGTGCTCAGCTGTGGCAGAGGTTTTCCTGCGCCAGGTAGCAACAGGTTTATCTCTGGCTGAGCTCTTATGAACATAACATGTAGGATTTATCCATCTGGCTGCATCTCAGTATTGCAGTCATCACAGGAACAAGGTGCACATAGCCACGCACAAGGAGTAAATACTGGAGGTTCATAGAGTGGGCAGAACCCAGGACCTTACAACCCTCCTCACCCTTTCCATGGGTGGTGGGATGTTGGGAGCAGCAGCCAGGAGAGGGACAGACACACTGGCTGGGCTCAGAGCTGCTATCTGCCCTGGTCATACCTAAATCCATTTGATGCCCTGCTGTTAACAGTGAGTACATTTCAATACCATCCTTAATTTACAGCATAGACCCAGCTATTGTCTCTGGAAGAGGCTTTGCAAAAGCTCACAGTTGGCAATATTAATTTAAATCCTTCTAATAAAGCTCCTGCCTTCATTTACACTGATAAATGGTGGTGCATTCATGTATCTACTCCTGGCTTTCTGTAGATAACTAAGGAGTGTTATTGGGTTCCAGCCATAGGGTTGCTGGATATTATTAACACCACAGAGACAGAGAAGTTGCAAAAATGCAGGATGAGGATGGGATATTAGCCTGGAAGTAGGTGGAATAGGGCGTGACTACTCATGGAAGTGTGTGAAAATTAATATTATCTATAAGATATTAATTAATATTAGATATAAGATATTAATATGAGGTATAATTTCAATGAAGGGGTTGTGCAATGCAAATCAGAGTCTTATCTGTATTTTTGGAGCTGCAGAGATGGCAGTTAAGTGAAAGTGTGTTTGCCCCATCCCTGGCAGTGCTCAAGGCCAGGTTGGACGGGGCTTGGAGTAACCTGCTCTAGTGGAAGGTGTCCCTGCCTGTGGCAAGGGGTTGGAACTGGATAATCTTAAGGTCCTTTCCAGCACAAACCAGGCTGTGATTCTCTGATAAGCTGCAATATCAGTCCAGTAGCAAGGCACTGATAAAGAAAAGGTTAAACTATGGTAGGGGAGAGGGGGACAGTTTGGATTTCTTTGGCAGGTCAGTAGACGGCCATTGAGACATGGGAAATCCTAACTTAACAGATGATCTCTGCACTGAAAACTACATGGCAACACAATGGGAGCCAAACCTGACACCCTGATATACAACAGATAGTGCCCATTCAGCAAGCAGAGCAAAAAGTTTGTTGCAATTGGGCAAGTTCTTCAAACTCCCTCTTCTGAAAAGGGGCTGGTAATTGCAGGTATTGCCTTTTCAGATGGAATCAGGAGTGAATGGAAACAATTGCTGACTGCTTCTGTGCCTGGATTAAGGAAATTGGCAGAGCATCATGTGTCTGCAGAGAGGACAAATGAGTGCATCTTTTAGTATTCAATATGCAGAAGGAAGCAATCCACATTTAATTTGTACCTAAAGCTGAGATGAGCCTGAAGTATTCTCTAGAAATTACCATTTCAATGGAAACTGACTGGAGATGCTGCAGAGTTTGGGAGCATCACAAAATCTGTCCAACAGGGGTCAAGTGGAAAGTGCAGCTTGAAGGACATTGAAAGAATGCGCTGCTTCCATCACAAGGAACAGTTTCACAATACACATCATCACTTTTTCAAGGGCAAATCATATAGAAACTGCAAGTGATGGGGCAGAAGCAGAAAACATGCAAGCCAGCAAATCAAACCCAGCTTAGAAACTCAAGGCTGGTTAACTTCATATTCTTCAACTTGCATACAACAATGTGCAATGCCTGCAGAAAGCCAAAATGTCTATGTAATTGCCTCTTTCGGTTCCCAAGAAGCAAAAGTATTATTTGGAATCCTTTAAAGTGACAAGAATAACATCCTAAATGAAACACGATTCACTGTGCTGGGAATTTGCTGGTGGGATCATCAAAGATCTCTTAGAAAGGAGGTGTTAGAGAAAATCTGTGCTTCTAAAAACACATGCCCAAGTCATCTTTGTCCCCCTGAACATGATTATAAGTAACATAACAGTAGACAGCATATACTAACCTCTATGATCTCAAGCAAGATATTACATAGTGTAAGAAGACCACAATGTAGGTGGACTGACAAAAACATCTTGTACTTGCTTATATTAAAAGAAAATAACTTGTGAAGTCAAGACAAAAAGAAAAGTTAGGTAAGCTCTTGGACAAGACAACTGGTGATAGCCATGAGAACAGATAGGGCTGATGTATCTATGGTGGCTTCACAGCTAAGCCAGTATCACATGTAGATGAGCAGCTATTACCCAGAAGGGAGGATATGTTTGCCTCAGCAGTCATCCTAAGCTATACCCCAAATCTATCTGCAAACGGAGACCAAGGAACACAACAAGAACTGTTTCAGGATTAAACAAATCAGGTCTTACTTTAAGTGAAAGGACCATCTATAACAACTATTTGGTTGTGAGTCATGGATCAGGTGGCAGAGAGCATTCCTGAGATGCTGGCATATACACATATATGCAACACAGTACATTGGGAGCCCCACAAGAACGTCCAGAAGTACTTGGGAAGCTCAGGTGTGCATTCAAGCTACCCCAGCTGACCCAATACTGCTTTCAGATGGGTTGCAGCACTGGCCATATGTGCCTTCCTAACTAGCACACCATCAGCTAATACAACTCAGCTTAGCAGTCATGTAAGTTGTGACTTAAACCAGGTCACATTGCAGCTGGGGTCTAGGCTCAGAGTGTGCAGACAGTTACTGAGTCCTTGAGGTTAAGCTGACAATTGCCAGTCCTTATAGTCAGTAAGTCACTCACCTGCCCAAGCCTGAAAGGAAAAGCAAAAGGTGATGTCTCAAAATTTAAATAGATTGAATTTTCCCAGCCATTCTGCTGGGAAAAAGAGTTTGTATCAATCACAAGGAAAAAAATGGGGGGAAAAATACAGCTTTGAGATCCTTTTGCTGCAAATTCCACAAATACATTGCTGCTTCCTGGAATGGGTGAGTCACCACCTCACACAGCAACCGCAGGCTGACCTGGATAGAAACAGTGCTGAACCACAGGCACCCTGCACTAAGGCGGGTGCATTCATCAGGACAGGTCCCTAGCACAGTGCCTTGGTGCCTGTAACTCTCACTTGTGATGCTTCCCCATAGGAACTGGGCTTAATTATCTTACACTTGATGGAAGATCAGCCTGGAAGACCCACTGCCTCTGCTTGCACCTCTGAAGAAGAGAACCACATTCAGATTGAGAGGAGCTCTGCATTTAGTTTGGGGTGTTTAGACAGCTTCGCTGCTGCCTGCCTGAGCAGTGATTGACTCTAGTTACAGATCATTTAACTGCTAGTTTCAAAGCAGGGAGCATCAGTAATGCAGATTGCTTATCATGCCTGTGACTGGAAGTGACAGGGAAGGACACAGAGGTGGAATCACAGACAGTTTCTACATGCTGCATAGCAGAGACCAAGCCCCCAGTCCATTGCCAATGGTGCCACCTAAACCAAACAGAAACCAGCATAGCTATAGTGTTTTCTACTGCAGAAAAGGGCAGATACTGGTGTACAAAGGGGAAAGAAAACCCCCAAAAGCTGACATCCAAGTTAGTTTGATGAAAAGCAGCCAAGCCTACACTGAAGTAGATAATGTATGTCATCAGATGGGCTATTCCCCGAAGCCAAGGTCATATGAATACCCCAGAACTATTCAAAAGCTATTAGGGAAGAACTGTGTCAAGTAACCAGGGACAAACATACAACTAGAAGAAGTGATTAATCAGTGCCAAGACAGTCACTATCTGTGGCAGCTACTCCATATGGACTCTGCCAGGTCAGTTAGGAGCCCTACATTCTACTGAAGTCAATGTTTGATCTAAATGGTTGGAAGGATTTCACACAGATGGTGGAAGCATCCAGACTCGCTTGCCAAGCTTCCATGGACAGGCAGAGAGTGACACTGGAGCCACCTTGACTTCTGGAGAGCGGCAGGCTGGCATCAAAAAGCCCAGCAGCTTCCTCACCTGCTGCCTTGGATGAACCATGGTCACCTCTTGGCTGACCACAGAGCCAGTGACTCAGTGGCCATCAATGTGAGGATGTTGCCAGTGCCTTGGCATGGAACATGCTGTGCCTGCAGCCCTGCTAAAGGTGGAATTCCACCTCAGACCAGCACTGGCTTCTGCTACTGAAGCAAAAGGACTCATTTTCTTCCTCTTTCCCCCTCCATTACATCCTTCTTATGGTAGCCTAATTTACACATGGTTTGTATTACTGTGGCTTTGCCTTATCCTACTCATTCCATCTCCTTTCCCCCTGGTCTCTTGATAACAATGAATGTGCTGCAGGACAAGGATAATTCAGCCTACCCAACATGAGAGGTGTGCAGGACATGCAGCACTGCAGATCTCAGGCTTTTTAAACTGGACACAGCAAAGGCTGATGTGGGGATTCAGTGCCACCACTGAAGCACAGTTAAATACTAAACTCCTAAACTGAAATACTAGAGCCAAGAGGCAGCTGTAATGAATCATAGCTCCCTGGAGGGGTTATAGAAACCTGGCTTGAGGGAAACCCAGCCAGCAATGAAGAGCAAAAAGCTGGGGAGCAGACCTGCTTGCTGCAAGTAGAGAGCCCTGCCACAGGCAGTGACCAGTGCTAAGACTCTTGGGCCTCGTGTTTATGGTTTCACTGCCATGACTTGACACTACATGACAGGAAAGTGTTGCAACAACTGCAGCAGAAAGGGCAGACCCAGCTCCTGCAAGCCATGGTGAAGGCCTTGTATACACATTACCTGAGAGAAAACCTCAACCAGCTCCTGGGGTTAGCGCATAGAGCGTTTCATACATCAGCTTTCAGACACTGAGGTTTTTATGCATTTGACTCTACCAGGAGAACAACATACGAGTGTTCCTTGTCTACATAGCCGAGTGCCCACTTCCCTTACTTGCAAAGTAATACATTCCAAAAGAGTGTTTGAGCCAGCTCCAAATGCACATCTGCATGCATTTGGAACCCTGTGCTTTCAGAATCTGCAAAACCTCTGTGTCTGTTCATAGAATCATAGAATAGTCAGGGTTGGATAGGACCTTAAGATCATCCAGTCCCAACCCCTGCCACGGGCAGGGACACCTTCCACTAGAGCAGCTTGCTTCAAGTCCCTGTGTCCAACGTGGCATTGAACACTGCCAGGGATGGGGCAGTTACAGCTTTTCTGGGCATCCTGTGCCAGCGCCTCAGCACCCTCACAGGGAAGAACTTCTTCCCCAGAGCTCATCTCATCTCCCCTCTCTGTCAGGTTAAAGCTGTTCCCCCTTGTCCTGTCACTACACACCCTTTAAAAGAATCCCCCTCCACCTTTCTTGTAGGCATCCTGTTAGGTGCTGGAAGGCAAACTCATTGTCTGGGGCTTGGAGAAGCCTCGCTCCTTGTCGCTGAGGTTGGAGCAGCCGCAGTTCCTGTCTCAGACACTGGAGCAGCCGCATTGCCGTGGCTGGCACTGCAGCAGCTGCTGTGCTTGTTGCAGCGGTTGGAACAGCTGCTGTGTTGATGCCTGTTGCTGGCAGGCAGCAGCCGCAGTCCCTGTCCCTGGGGTTGGAGCAGCCGCAGTGCTTGGAGCTGGGGCTGGAACCCCTGCAGTGCAGCCGCTGCAGTTGGAGCAGCCGGAGCGGAGCGGGGCCTGGGGCCGGGCGGGGAGCGCCAGGGGGCGCTGCTGCCTCGGCAGAGCCAGCGGCGGTGCTCGGCCAGCACCGGGCCGCGGGTACACAAAGAACTCGGGGCGCGTCCACGTCCCTGCTCCGAATGTGGTCAAAACCCCATCATTTAAAATTAAAAATAACAATAAAATTCCCGCTTTTTGGAAATAAATTCCCCGAGGAGCTCCCCAAAACCCTGAGCCGGTGTCCTGCAGGAAAAACCCCGTTAATTCTGTCTAAAGGGGTCTCAGTCCCCACCGAGGGGGCTGGGACCGCTCCCAGCCCCGTCTCTGGCACGGAGAGGAGGATTTTAAGGGGAATTACGGACTTTTCACATTTGATTTATAGAAACCCCCACTTTAAGAGGGTGATTTTCCAGCGCACACGCTCGATCGCGCGTTCCCCCGTTGCAATAAGGAATTAACCGTGATTTTATGGGCATCCTCGGGTTTTGGGAGACTATTTTTTGCTTCATAAGCGCAGATTAGGAGCGAAGCCCCCCTGATATTTAGTAACCAAAGCTGGGGGTGGCATCACAGGGAGCGGGTGTGCCCCCCTCTCAGCAGCGTCTCCCACCAGGGTATTTTATGAAGTTCCAGCCGGGTCTGTGCTTCCTTCTTTCTATTTGGGAAATGACTTTGTTTTCCTTCCCCGAGCCCGAATCACGGTTTATTAAAGGTAAATGACGCCCGCTCCAAGTTGGACTCCGATTTCCTTCCCTGCTTGGGATTGATGGTTTTTAATTCCCCATAAATAACATTTTATCCGCACGTTAATATAATGATAATGAAATAAAACACGGGAATCGATTCCTTTCCCTCAACACGGGTTTTGGGTTGAATAAGAGCTATAAAAACACCCAAAGCGAACAAACCCATCCCGAGGGCTCCGGAGGGGTCCCGCTCATTACCAGCCCCAGCATCTCCCCAGCAATAGGGCTGCTGGGAACACTGGAATTTCTGTTCTGCCAGTGCCACCTTTTAAGAATTCTGTGGCCTTCAAGAGAGACACCGAAATCTCCCACTCTGCAAACCACTAGCCCAGCATCCTGGTGGAATTCCTTGCTCCTCACCCGGGTGTACCCGCATGGATGATGGAGACTGAGCAGGCCAGCCCCAAACGCCTGGGCACCACTTTGAGTCTGCCAAAAGAGGGACCTGTGCTTCCCTGCTCCTCTCCCAGGATGAATGAAATCCAGATTCATTTCACCCTTGCAAGTGCTGGTGTTTCAGTGCCAGACCTGGCTCAGACAGCACCACCCAAGCCCACCCTCCCAGTGGTCCCAGCTACTGGCAAAGCAGTAACATAGAAGCTGAAGCCAGTCACTGCTGTCCCTTTGAAAGGGGGCATGCTCTGGGAGACAGACAGGCAGCAGGCTGGGGTTTGGCAGCCTCACTGCCCTCCCTCCCCATCTACCAGCATCCTGGTCTCTGGGGGAAGCCCAGCGCAGGATGAGCTTGGGTGCAACTGTGAATCCCACCAAAGCAGGAGCCCGCAAAAGCTGACCCCCACCGGCCCTGAGGCCATGCCATGGGGCTGCTACAGAGAGATGAAATGGAAGCACAAGGAGAGCAGGTTCCAGCCAGGGAGCGAAGGGGCCCTGCTCTCCTAAAGAGGGAGCAATGCCAAAGCCTCCAAAAAAGAAAGGCTTTCAAACATCCTTATGTAAGAGAGGAGCTGGCATTGCCTGGGAAACCATTACCATGGCAATGGCGGAGGGGCTGGAAAAGCAGCTCAGCCCTCCTGAGAAGAAATCGACTCTTTTAAAGAGATTTTGTCCCCGGTCCTTCGCCAAGTGCCTGCAGCCACATCCAGTGCCAGCACAGAGATGCCTGGCACCATCCTCTCCTGCTGGTGCATGCAATAGACACACAGCCCCATGTACAGACACTGCCCAGGAACTGGGTCCTCACGGGAAGGGGGGACAGTAGCACCCCTGGATCCGTTCAGCACCCTGCAGCCATCCCCGGCCTCAGGCTGCTCTCCCCCTCAGGACCCAAGGTGAACACACCCCCTGCGGCTGGTTCTACCTTCCAGTCCGTGTCCTCTGTGGAGAGGAAGACATCCGAGTTGTCCTGAGGAGAGAAGGAGCCATTAGGGACAGAGACATCCTCCCTCCTTCCAACCAACTCATGAAGACCCCTGGCTAAATGAGCACCCACTCCCAGGGCAGTGCTGGCTGCAGGGGGACACGATGCGCACACATGTGCATACGCACATGCACATCTACAATATCCACACACACACGCTACCTGCCAGTGTATGCACACACTGTGTATTAGCATGTATGTGCAACATCTGCATGCACATACAATATCTAGCAGTGTGCACTTGCAGTCCAGAACCCTGCCATATGCTGGGCTGCATCCCCAGAGCGTGAGCACCAGCTTGAAGGAGGGGATTCTCCCCCTCTGCTCCTCTCTGGCAAGACCCCACTTGGAGTACTGTGTGCAGGTCTGGTGTTCTCAGTATAAGGAGGACATGGAGCTGTTGGAGCAAGTCCAGAGGAGGCCACAAGGATGATCAGGGGCTGGAGCACCTCCTGTATGAGGGCAGGCTAAGAAAGTTGGGGCTGTTCAGCCTGGAGAAGGGAAGGCTGCCTGGAGACTTCATAGCAGCCTTCCAGTATCTGAAATGGGGCTATAAGGATGCTGGAGGGGGACTCTTGATCAGGAACTCTAGCAAGAGGACAAGGAGTGATGGGCTTAAAGTGAAACAGGGAGATTTAGGTTGGATCCTGGGAAGAAGTTCTTCCCTGTGAGGGTGGTGAGGCCCTGGCACAGGTTGCCCAGAGAAGCTGTGGCTGCTCCATCCCTGGCACTGTTCAAGGCCAGACTGGATGGGGCTTGGAGCAACCTGGTCTAGAGGAAGGTATCCCCGCCCATGGCAGGGGTTTGGAACTGGGTGAGTTTTAAGGGCCCTTCCAATTCAAACCAGGCTGGGATTCTATGGAGCAGCGAGGCTCTATGAGCCGGCGGAGGGCGGCCCTCCGCGCCGCCAGGGAGCGCTCTGCAACGTGTGGCGGAGTCTCGTGGGCGGTGACCGGGCCGTGAAGGCCTTGACCGGGAGCGGGACGTGTGGCCGGTGGTGCCTGGTGCCGTGCGGGAGCTGAGCGGTGGGTTACGCGAGGAGAGGAAGGTGGCGGCGCTCCAAGTCGAAACGTGAGAGCGGGGAAGGCCGGGAGGGGGAAGGGCGGTGCAGGCAGCGCGGGGAGGCGCGGGCCTTGGCCAGCGGTGCTCGGGGGGATCCCACAGTACCCCCCGGAGGGGTTCTGTGAAGGGGTCACCCCGCAGCCCAGGGCTCTGCAGGCCCGGAGCGCTGGGAAGGGCTCGGGAGGCACGGTGACCGTCAGGGCTCTATTCCCTCTCACCCCAGGCGGCTCCGTGTCTCACATCCCTGCAGCACCCGCCACTGAAGCTCATCTCGGAGCCCATCGGCTTCTGAGCCGGGTCCGGGCGCGGGGCCCCGGGCGGGGTCGTGCCGTGAGTCTCTCGCTAAGCCCGGTCTGCCGGTGGGTGCCCAGCGCCGCGGCGCAGCGAGGAGGAGCTGTAGGAACTCGCTGGACACGCTTCTGCGGCGCTTCCGGAGGTGGCCGGCTCCGGGACAGCCCTGCCTGGGGCTGGGGGACACGAGGGGCTCATTGGGCAGCGGCAAGAAGCCGCTACAGGCTGGCGCTGGGCGGCCGTCACCATCGTGCGGGGCCCGTCTCCCGTCAGCCTGGGCTTGTCGCCTTCTGGGGCCACACCATCTCTCCCTGAGGTCTCCCAAGCTCATCCCGCGCTCTGTCCCGGCTGCAGAGATGGGAAGCGGCTGCTTCACCCCCGGCCATTGGGTGTTCCTGGAGCTCTTCCTACATAGCTGCTGTTTGGACAGAGCTGGGGCCTTCCTTTTGCAGCCTCCCAGGCAAAGGTCTGCAGGTGTCTGCTGGCACGCCTGTTCCCCCTCTAGTGCTGCCCGTAGGTGTTCCCTGTGCTGTGTCTTCTTGCTCCCACTGTGCTGGGTGCTTTGTGCTGCTCCAGTCCACAGCTTTGCCTGGGAAGGACTGTGTCCTACCCAGGTGCTGCCTGAGGGCTCAGCTCACAGAGCAGATCCTCAGGACAGCCCAGCAGAGGGCTGATCCAAGCCAGAGGGCAAGTTTCAGGTGGGAGCTGTGGCTACGGTGAGCCTGGAGAGGAGCAGCCAGTGCCGTGAGGATGGAGCTGCTCTACTGAGGGGTCAGTGGGAGGCATGTGGGGTGGGAACCACATGCCTCAAACATGGAGGGTCCTGTGGTGGAGGCTATATGTGGGTAGCAGGGGAAAATGGCTCTTGGGACAGGGTGAGTGTTTGCTCAGGAGTAAACCCAACTCGGCCAGCCTCTTCTTCTGTCCTGGGTGTTTAGCTTTCCCTCATTTTCTCTTTTCGTTATAAGAATAGTTTCTTAAGGGTTGCTTGTGGCAGATGTGGTGCACTGTCCTCATAACTCCAGGGATACTTCAGTAGCTGCCACTGTGAGGAGTGATACTCACCCAGAAGCTTTGCTCTGGCTTATTCTGTCCCAGGATTAGGGTTTGTGGTTGTCTTATACTAACCAAAGTCTGATTTGGGGTCAGATGGTTCAGCTGGTTGAGCTGGAAACCCAGTTTAGGAAGGGTGTGAGGAGGAGTAAGGCAAGGGCCAACCCTTTCTGCAGATACGCAGGTTTAGATCAGCTAAAACCCATCCCAGAACGGCACCAGCAGCATCTCTCCCATGTCTCTGGCATCGAGCGAGGAGGGACTCACTGACTTTCAGTTCAGGTGCCTCCTCATGAGCAGCTCCTGCTACTTGCAAACTCTGATGCTATGTGCTGCTTTTCGCTGCCTTTTTGCCTCTTTAGTTACATCCTGAGCCCTTAATGGGGCTTAAAGCTCTTGAAGAAAGCCAGTGAAGTTGTTCCTGTTCAAAAAAAGCTCCATACATTAAATCTAGGCAGCAAAAGAGTCACTTGACAGTCTGTGCTGCTGGAGCTCAGTGTGTTCCTCCTGCTGGAACAGGACTGGAGGTGAAGCTGTTTGCCCTAAAGCAGCAGTTTGTGGGAGTGGGTCAGGCTGGAACTGTTGGAGAACTGGGCCTTGGAGTGGGTAGAGTGAGGAGGGGCTGCGTGATGCCCCCAGGGAGCACAGTGTTCTGTGGGAACACTGGGGAGACTGGTCCCCAGCTCTATCTCTGGGTGGCCTGAAGAGCTCCCACAGAGGCAGTACGTAAATGGAGTTTTAGGTGGCAAAACAAGGGTGGATATCTGCGTTGGTGGCATTGTTCCGAAGCTCACCATGCCCAGGTGAGCATGTCCTGTGCCAGGACAGAAAGCTGGTGATGCTCAGTGATACAAGGAAAGCAAGTGCCTGGAAAACATAGGGTTAAAATACTTTTAACTTAGGTTTGTGTTTTAAGTCTGTAGTGTGATAACAGAATTTAGTAGTCTTACTGACAAGAGTGAATTGTTTCTTTTCATCCTTCTAATGAGTGAACCATCCTTCTAATTATCAGTTAGTTTGGAGACAGTGACTCCCCAACATCTGCTGGCTTGGGATACTCCTTGTCTGT
>JANHGB010046637.1:0-18399 GCA_026283785.1 Coracopsis vasa
TGAGGTGTCCCTGCCCATGGCAGGGGGGTTGGAACTTGATGATCTTAAGGTTCTTTTTAACCCAAACCATTCTATGATTCTATGATTTTATGATTCTATAATATCTGCTTTAGGCCTTGAAAAGAAACCATCCTCCTCCAAATCCCAATGCCAGTAGCAGCCATGACCTCCAAACATCATAACACCTAGGGCCTTTCAGTGAGATCTACAGTGAAACACCCTTTTCCTGTGATATGTGGTCTGAAACCTTTCCTAACATAAAGGCATTTTCTCCTGAGCAGAGTACCCATGTCACTTCAGAATTGCCGATAGCAAATGGACCATATTTCATGCCCAACTGCTTACCTGATCTTAGTTAAGACTGCTGGAAATTGTTAACACAACTTCCTTTGAGAAAGCTTTTTCCTTTTTTTTTTGTTTAATAATTTATTTCAAGTTCAGAAACAGAGCAATGTCCTGGCAAAAAAAAGTAACCTGAACTTCCTTGTTGATCAGGTCCTTCCTAAAGAGAGCACCTTGCAGGTGCACACTGGCTGCAGCTTGGTATAAGAACTCCAGAGAAAAAGATCTAATAAACCATCTATATTATTTTGGGCAGTCAGTGTGATGCAAAATAGGCTGGTGCCTGCCCAGGCCAGTTACTCTAGCCGCTTTACTGAATATATTATTTTGATGGCTCACAGCTGGTTTTCATCACGCTGCTTGAAGGTCTTTCCACAACCCTATACAGAAAGTACAGAGGGAATAATCACTTTTCAACAGATTCACAGAAATGAAAGATGGAAAATAAGTCCCCATCTGCTGAGGCCGAGGCCTGTCCTTATTGACATATTCTAATCCTTGGTGCATTTTGATTAAGTGACTTTACAAGGGATTTCAAAACACTACCAAATATCCCAAGGTCTAAAAAGATTTTGGCAATTTCTCTGGTATTTGTAATGAATTCTTCTTGGCTAAATTTTGGCCCATGCAATGTGAAAAGAGTCACACGGTGCCAGTTTTAGCAATACAGCTGCACTTCAGAGAAGATTTGCAACTCACACATGACACGTCACTTCATGTGCAGAAATGCCACATATGAAACGGAACTCCAGAGCCTGCGAAATCATTCAGTTTAAATACAGCAAGGACACGTACATTTTTCTGCAATAAATACAAATCATCCCTGAAGACTTGACTGCAAGTTCACTGAATTCTAAGCAATCTTTCCATCAGCTTTGGCATCGACCAGTTCAGGTCCATATTAACCAGCAGAAGCATTGCTGCTGTCTAATTGGGAATCTCTCCTTTGATGACTGAGGCTGGTGGATTTGGCTAGTAGTTATGGACAAGAATAGAGGCATTTCAGCATCAGTGCAGACCCTAAGTTGTTATGTGTAAAGCATCATCCTGTACAAAGCAACACTTATGCAATGCTTTCATTTTATTGTTTTGATTTTTTTTGTTTGTTTGTTTATTTTTTATGGATTTGTTACCTTATTTTACACCTTCCATGGATACTTAGAAAAAGAAAGAGAAAAAAGTATATAGGGTATTGATTATGTACCATAGGAACTGATCCTTCACTGCCTCATCAAATGCCAACCATCAAATAAACATTATGGTCGAAAACCACTGAGAGGGAGATGGATCATCACACAACACATGCTTAAGCTGAGAAACTCCTTGGCACACAATTTTGTTGATGCCAAAATTGGTGAAGATGAAGTTTCATGAACAAGTTTTGAATTAAAGAAAACAAAAAAGAAAATATATTGATGGTTATTAAATAAAAACTAACTCAGGCTAGGCAGCCCCCAGGCTTCAAAGTGTTAGAGGTTTGGAGAGCATTTAGCAGAAGTATCAGATTTGTTTACCCTATTCCTACAAATACCCACTCTTAGCCACTGCTGAAAACAACATTCTGTGCTAAGTGGGCTTTTGATCTGACTCAGTGCGGTTGGTATTAGGTTTTTACTGCGCCTATGAACTAGTTTCTGTGATGTACACACTAGTTTCTGTGATGAAATACCCCCAAAAATTCTGGTGACCTTTCTCCTCAGTCATTGATAATAGAGTGGGGTCCCTGAGGTGTGTTGAGCCAGGTGAAAGAGGACCAAAGAGGCAGACATGGATGAGAAATAGAACTGGCATTTGTAAGACATCTTGAGATATTTTTCATCCCAGCCAGCACTAAAATAGGCCAACCTGAAACACGATTTCTCAAGTATCGCTTTGGGTACAGTGCAATGTAATTTGAACATCTGATTTCAACATGACAGCACAAAACAAAGCAATATGTTCAAAATAAAACCCATGAAAGGGGTTTAATAAAGCCCATAAAAGGGCAAAGCATTTTAAATTATCAGAAATTGATTCAATTTGACCAATTTTCCATGTCCAACAAATGTTTCCCATTGGAAAATACATGGCCAAGGAACAATTTTCACATAGCAGTAGATATAACAGCTGCTACCAGATTAATAGAAGCAGCTGCACATTATGTAAAACAATTTACATTCTGTTAACCTTTAAGGAGGTATTAGCAGCTGACCTTAGAGTTATAGTGGGATTTTCAACTTCTTACTTTAGAAAGTAAGTAAGAAAGTAATTAAAGACAGCAGGTGTACAACTTTCTACTGTTCTGGTGATGCAAAGCTGTTCTAAACATTGCCTAAATGATGAGTTAAATAACTCTTACTGCTCTTGCTGCTGCAGCGTAGTTTCTGGAGCATAGGAATGAATCTGGTCCAGTGTTTTATTTAAACAGAAATTGTAGCAGTAGGTAGTACAAATATTTACATCTTCCAAGGGGCAGAATGTATTTTACTGACAAACCAGAACAGCGGTAACACCAACAGAGTATACACAGATTTTAGGCCTTCAATGGCTTTTGATAAATGTCACAGAAGATGGTGAGAGACCTGCCAGCCATTCAACAGAATCTTTCAAGGTTTCCAGCTAGTTGCAAGATGAAGTTGAAAGCTGATATCAGTCCATACTCCTCACTGATGGCATTTATTAGGACACTGCTTTCCTAGTCATTACAAGTAATATACACATATGTGCCATCTGTTATATGTTGCTGAATACCCTTATCCATAAAGAAATTAACTGACTGCAAAATAGTACAGAATGGTCTGCATAGATCCAGTTGCTTACATTAGGTACATAAACTACATTTCTATCTATTCACTCCACTATCTTCTGCTTCTGGGTTCTGCACCCAACTAGACTTGTACTAAGGAGGGAGAGAAAAAGAAAAACACATATTTAATGCCAGTAGGAACCATTAGATCCTCCCACCTGAGCATCACTTATAGCACAAGGATAAAACTTTGTCCATTTGGGAATTGAAATCAACATTTTTAGAGGTTTCTGCTCAGCTGCGCTAATCTATGGCAGCTCAAAGCTAATATCCCTCAAGGTCTGTCCTGGGAATTGGAGTTAACGGGTTCGGGCTTAACCGCTCCATATGCCACATAATAGTGCATTATGGTACCACTTGCCATTCCCTTAACAAACTCTGCTTTGTTTCTCACTTAGTTTCAACCATTTGATGGCTGCACTGGGGATGAGTACAAAGTGCTCCAGGAAGTGGTAAATCTGTCTCAGTTCACATGAATAAGCATTCAAGTGAATGTCATAAACGGTCATTTCCATGGGCAAGACATTGAGCATAAATGTTCAGCGTACTCTCTGCTGCAAGTACCACTGGAACACCTCAGCCTTCAATTGTAAACAAATCAAACATACATGTTTTTCTAGCATATAAGTGGTGCCTTCTGTCTTTCTATTTCATTTTTAATAGTAAAGGCTTTAAAAGGCATAAGCACAGTGCTGCAGTGGGAATACAGAGATACCCAACGCAACCAAATAAGTCCCCACAGAACAACATGGTGCCAACTGGATTTACCACCTTCAGGTCTGGCTACAGTCTAGAGGTTTTACTCTCACTTGACTGCTATGAATTTATAAAACTTGCTTGCAATTCCAGTCTAAGGTGATAAGATTCACATCACATCTCAAACTTGCCTGCATTCAAATGGCTAAAGGTGTCTGCTCGCCATTTACAGGATCACTGCTAACAGAGCAAGACTGGAATCAATAGAGCAAGACCTTGTCTGAATTTTCCAGCACCACTATTCCCAGGAAGAGGTCAGCAGGGGTCAGCTTTTTCTGTCCCCACTCTTTGCATGTGACTACACTGAAATCAAACATCCTAAAGGAGATGGAAATGAAGGACTTTGCCAATTGCATACTCTTGACAGACGATCTTTTACCTGCATTGTTTATCTACCCAAACCCATGCGTGGTTCTTCCCTCTACAGAACTGGAGCACATCCACAGATGGATTTTCAGTCCACGGAGGTTTGGTCCCCTCTTTGTAGAACAGATTAAATAACCAGGTAGTAGCCAGAGGAAAGCTAGGAACTATGCTTTGGTTATCTCAGTTGAGTTCAGTGCTCTAAGCCCTCCCACCTTCCTTAGTACATCAGTAAAACCAGCTTTTGGTTTTCCCAGAAAGGTGCAAGTCAGATCTACCTCAAGGTAACTGAAATCAAATAAAGTAGAACAGTGGGATATAGTGTGGGTTGTCTCAAATTCTTCTTCCACGTCTATTGTGGTGAGAGGGCACTTAGCACAGATCAAAGGCCCTCTATGACATTATGATAGAGGAAACAGAGCACAGACTTCTCAGTAACAACCACCACTGACACTGGTTTCTGCCACTGTAGCTAAATATGTCAGTGGCCTACTCAGTACTTTATCATCTGACTTTGACTGCAACTACGCATGGTCATGGCCATGAGATACAAATGGTCTTGAGATAGAAAATACATGTTCTTAAATAGCTCAGTTACAAAGGAAGCATTACCTTTTCCCAGCAATTAATACACTAACTGCATGGACCAGGAAGAAATCACAAAACTTCAACCTTGCAGCAGGCATTTATTAAAACAACCTCAATGAGTTTTGAGTGAATACACGTTGATCAAAACAGTCATATTCCCTCAAGCCTTAAACACCGGAAGACACAAGAAAATAGAGGAAAACGTGCATAAAGTTCTTACTGAGAATATGAAACCAGCTTAAGGACATCAAAACGGAGCAAATAAAATATAACCACCTGCCATGAATATTATGAATTTTCAGGAATAGGATGGAATCTAATCTATAGCAGTCACACCAAGTAAGGTAGTTACTATTATCATAGCTAGTAAACAAGTTAACTATCCTTCTAAGTAAGGATAGTTAAACCCCTGCCGAAGGAGATCAGAGGTTCAACAGTAGGAGATTTTAAAACAGGTCTCTCAGGATGAGGTAGATATGACCATTTCTTAAGGTTCAGTTGCACCAATTTTTTGAGTCCCCTTCCAATCTTACTTTCTGCAAGCCTTTAAATAAAAAAGCTATTCCACATTTTCATTTTGGAAAGGCAACATTTTACTGCTGAGCTCTCAGTTACAGGGTTTTTCCTTTTCATTTCAACCTGATGGTGCTGGCCTTTAGCACTTTTGGCTTTCATTAACATTATGATTTGTTGCATAATTTCTCATACATCATGGCATTTTATTTTGGTTTTACAGACAACTGTCATATGTGGAAATAGTGGTAAAGGAAAGAATTTCACTTCCTAGTCTTTATCACATAAGGTTACTGAGGTTTATTCCCCTCTCACAGGATCTGGATCATTATCTGCAGACTGCCAGCGTCACGGTCCACTTCCTATGCCTGACTTCCTCTTTTAATTGATTCCAAAAGAGCAACACACATGAAATAAGAGCAAGAAAATTCTGATGGAGGCCAAACAAGCAACACAAACTTTATTCAGGTGGGTCAAAAAGCCTTCTTTCAAAGGGCTAATTTTGCCATTATTTCTGAAGTAAACTGGTCTATGTTTTATTGGCTACCAGCAAAGAGAAGCTGGGATTGACCTTTCACTGCCTCCTAAGAGATGAGATTTGCACAGTTACAGAAAGATAGCAACAGACCTGCAGCTCACTTAAGTGACCCTCAAAATAATTCCTGCCGTGTTGCATTCTCCTATTGATTTCTTGTCATATATCCAAGCACATTGGAGCATTTGATCTAATTTGTTAAACAGGGACATGCTATCATTCCCATCGTAGAGAAGGACAGATAGAACCCAGAAGGACAGATAGAACCAGAAGGCTTACAAGAAGATGTAAAATCTCTGGGTAGAACTTGATGATTTTGAGGACTTTTACGTCCAAAGTACAGCATGAATGCAATTCTTTTTCATTTCACCAGTCTATGCCCTGAATGTTTAGCACACACATCAGGCCAGTGCTATTCTTAGTCATTCCTAGGCCATAGTCAGAATGATCTTTACAAGAAAATATACTTCTTTCAGGCAAGAGAGCAAAAAAATGCCAAAAAAGAAAATGTTGGCATGGAAAAGACTTAGTCCTGCTGCATGGTGAAAAAACTAATAACCAAATCATGAGCTTGCTTTCTTCCTTGTGCGATAAAACTGAGAGTGAAATAGAAAATAGGATTTTAGAGACAGTAAAACATACTGCTGCATATTAACACATGCTAAATCACTGCTAATCTCTGACCTCTTCATATCTCAGTAATATCTATCAATAAATATAATAATGCCATTAATCAGCTTAAACAAGACGGCCTGGAGATGAGCAATGCCTTTGCATATTTGCATGTAATTCACCAGTTGTAGAAATGGAAAAGCACCTGTCCTGGCTTCATATGATAACTGCCATCACTATAATAATCATAATACCATCAGTCCATTAACAGTGAGTGTTTTCCTACCTTAATGGCCTTAGCTCTGCTGATCAACCCATCTTGCTGAGCACTTCCAATGAGCAGATCTACTTTCCGAAGTTGAGGACGCTGCAGGGCTTTAGCTAAAGGTTCTCGAAGGTAAATTCCATCCACCACTGGACCCCAGTACTGGAATGGGCCACTTATAGCTAGAAGCTAGGTTAGCAAAAAAGCAATAATATTACATTTAAATTAGTTTACCCTGGTGATTTCCATTTTATTGATGCTTCTGACAACTGAGTTGATAGCCTTCAAGTGAACAAGCAATCAGTAAGTGCAAACTCATCACTGGCACGAATCAATACCTTTGCTTACAGTCTCAGTAGGTGCAGTGAGCTGAATAGGCCAAGAGAATTACAGTCATAAAATTATTGTTCTAAATTAGGGGTTGGCTCTATGCTGGTCCTGATTGGAAAATGTATTGCCAGCCACTGTTTCAATCTGTGAGTAAAGGATCCATCTCTAGAAATACATATACTGTAGCTTTCACAAGTCTCCCACTTCAGAGCACTGACATCCCTCCCCACTTCCTTTCCTGCAAAAATAAAGTTTTTTGCAGAAAAGCTACAGGCATTTGATTCTCCCAAAGTAACACCCAAGGGCAGATAAGAGGGGACTGGAAGAAGGCAAAAACTGTATTTTGATTAATTTTGGGAAATACAGTCAAAGTAGTGTAAAAAGAATTGAGTCTAAAAGGAGAATCAAACTGCAAGTATTCATAGGTCAGAGGTGGATGTCATGGACATCAGCATCACTCCACCAAAGATAGTCCTGTTCCTCTTTCACAAGGATACAGACCACTTTATTCTTTAAGCTTCCTCACAGCTTTGTGTCAATAGTAACTTTCTGATTCCTTGCCAATGGCATGTATTTTGTTGTGGTGTACCTTAGTCTGTGCATCATTGAGGACACGAGCAGGCAACTGGCGGAGGCAGGTTACAATTTCCTCACTGGTGGATGAAGGACATCCCACATCTTCAGCCAGGACTGCTGCTTGAGTCTGTGCTCTCGTCTTAGTAATAATAGATGCTGGAGAAAAAGCTGAGCCTCCCTGGAAAAGAAAGACAATATCAGTCAACACATGCTGTCAAAGCACCTGGTACCCTGGTGCAGGTAAGAAAAGCTGAAAAGCAAAATCAGCCCAGTTGGAGAATACAAAATGCGGGTATTTAAATCATATAAAGCAAGTTCTGATGATCAAAGCAAAGGAGAGCAGGAGAGGTTTGGCTCTTTCCATCTCTGCCATGGTTATTTTGGAAGATCTCTGAAAAGTGTCTATGTTATGTCTAAAACCAAGTCACAAATCTTTGTGGCAATTTTGCTGGAAGGAGAAACATTCAGACAGGAGCAGACAGGAAGAAGGTGCTGAGAGGCACAACAGGGAGTGGATAGCCCATCTTAACAATTAGGAGACTAAATAAAGTTCTACTTTCTTAACTGTGATAACCAAGAACTCAGAGCAGGCATGATCTTTCTAAATGAATCCATGAAGAGTTATTTACAACTTAGTACAATGCTGGTACAAGGCCAAATGGGCATCAACTATTCATATTGAGTGCAAATAATTTTAGGCTAGAAACGCTATGATAGCTAACTCAAGGAGAAGTGAAGGCTTCAAAGAGCTACGAGCAGAGATTGTAGGAACAAAAGGCTAAATCAAGCTGCAGAAGATTAAGAGTCAGAGCACATCAAAATCAGAGCATAGGCTACAGTCCAATCTCTATCCCAGACTCTTTGTTTCTCTCCTACTGCTGCGCCAGCATGGAAGAAGTCCTCACCTAGAGAATACGGTACAATATTGTTGAGTAACCATGAAAACTACTTATTGAAAATGCAGATAAATTAGCATAAATCTGGTAACATCTCACCTAGAATGGAAAGGCTGGAATAGCTCTGACATGATTCAAATTACTAACTGCCAAGCATTTACATCGGTTTACTATAACAGCTGGTAAGATTAGCTTCCAACTTCTAAAAAAGCCCAAACCCTAGATGCACGACATGAAAGACCTCGATCTATTCAAACAATTAACTTCTTGCTGAATTTGCTCAAAGCCCAGCTACAAGCCTGAAAAAGCATAAAACCAGGAGCAAGTTAGAAAGAAACAGAAAACAAACAGCAAATCCTTAATTTGAAGTAGTCTCAAACCTTTGTGCCCTAAGAATCCTGTGCAGCCCTGGCCAGTACCCAGAGTATTTTCATATTTCCAACAAGCAGACCCATTGATACTGACAGGACACCACTGCTCACAACTGGGGAAATCGGTTTCAAAAAAGGATTAGAAAGAGGTTATCATTTGGATGTAAAGACAGTCTTTTTACTTCACTGTATGTAGAATGTTCAGTGCTACTGCCTTCCTGAAAGGTTTCTCTTCCTTTTTAAGGGATCTGGAAAACAAGCATTATTATTAGCTTAATGACTGAGATGCAGATGGTTGCAGATGAGCAAAGGAAAAAGCTAAGGTTGTCAATCGTGAGGCACTAGAACAGCTTTCTCTGGTTTTAAGAGGGCAGAAGAACTAAAGAAGAAAGAAGCACTACTTGGATTTAATCCTCACTTCCACCCTCGATTTAGATGAGAACTAGAGTGAGCAATGGGCTTTATCCTCATGCGTGATTTGTGGTGGCCTATTTTGTGTTTGTAAGGCACGGTATTTGCCAGCTGCTGACTGTGTGCACTGACTCAATTGGTCATGAGAGAGAAAGAAAAGCATCCTTGATGAGAGTAATTCTGTGTGTGGGTGAGTGCCCAGGATGCAGAATGAGGATGTTGCTTTTTTTCTAGCTTTTGGAAGAGCACATCCATCAGAACTAGGATGAATGAGACCAGAAAAGGTATAACACTTCTCTCAGAATCATTGAATCATAGAATAGTTAGGGTTGGAATGGAACAGCTTTTCACTTGGAGCAAGGAATTATGTGCCTTCTTGCTATAGGAGAGAAATTAGACATAGGATGGCACGATATTCATCCAATAATTTGGCAAACGTGTTCTTCAACATCAAATCTGAACAGGCTCAGCGTGTTTTATCAAGTGACCATTACCTCTAAATAGTGTTCATTTCAAACAAAACAAAACAAAACCATAAAAAAATAAAGGGTTTCAATTTCCCAAAGTCTGAAAGCTTCACAATTTGGAAAGTGGCAGTTTCTGGAAAGTGGGAATTCTGAAGTTACCTTATTAGAAGCCTGACTTGAATAGGGAGAGTATTGAGAGCAGATGACATAGAATCCAAAACTTCACTGGAACCAATTGTCCCCCAGGTTCTCTCTGCAGAGAGAGCCTGGATGGGCAAATATTCATGTCACAGCCCTGGGTACGTATGGGCTAGCACTAGATATGGTCCAAGCTTGATGAGTAAAAGAAAACCCCAAAACTTCTGCAAATGCATTTGCTAGGTGAGGAAAGTTCTTGTCTGACACCTTACTCTAGCTGTGGATATTTTCTCTTCATTGCACGAGTGGTTAGAACAGGTTTATGTGCTCTTCTTCATTCTATTTTTTCTTTTATTTTCCATGGTAATGGCCACTTCCTCAGTTTGGATTTTTTTATAACATCCGCATTCAGGAAGCATGTCTTGTGTTTGGGGTTTGAAAGAGACGTGTTATCCACTACTGTTATTCATGTTCAACTTTTATTGGGACTGGAAGTGGGTGATAGAGGAACTTGGGACATCATTCAAGCAGCATTTGGAAGCAATACCATTATGTTCCCTCCCCTGGTACATCAGAAATATGTTGCAGGCTCTGGAAACAAAGCTCCTCTTACTGCAGAAGTTAGGCAAGCAAAACTATACCGGTTCTCTGTTTTTCAAATTCACATCACAATTGAGGCTCATTATTTCCTCATCCTCACCAAAGAAAATCAGGAACAAATAAGTGAGAGCAGAAGCTGGAGACTGCCCAGAACTAAATTTCTTCCTTTTTGAGCCTGCAGTTTTCACATTACAAAGCAATCTTCCCTAAATACTGTAGCCACATGAGAGGCAGGCTCAGGACACATAGGATAACATAGCTGCACTCAGCATTTCCCTCTTTCCCTATAAAACCATAATGTATTTGTGTGATTAGTCCCAGCAACCAGTAATGAAGGAGTTGTGTGCTTTAAAAAATAGGACTATTTAGGCAGAAGCAGAAATAGCAGAGAGACTGCTCATTCCCATTACATGACACCCATATTACCATCAACACGACAGAATCATGAATCAGGAAACCAAAAACCATGAGATCAGCTCCAAAATAACAAACACTGTGTTCTTTTTGTTGCTCCTCTGTTTTTCAGTTCTCCAGGAATTCTCCTGTACCTATGAACATGAGAGCTAAAAATTCACTTTTAAAACTGATGGCTGAGATCTTCAGATAATCGTGCAGGGCAGTTTTCTGAAAGCAAACCTCTAAACAATAGGGGATATATAACAAAACTGTGACTGTTAACCATCTTGCTGTCACAGGCTATTTTCTATCATCATTTAGAGGAGCTCAACAGGGAACTGAAGCCACGTGCAGTTCTTGCTTCAGGTGTCCTTACGGATTGACCCACTGTCATCAGAGGAAGTTCCAATGACATTTTTGACAACCCCCCAGTTGAAAACGTTCAGTACTGAGCTGCTGAGAACTGGTTGCAGCTGTGTTGCACAATCCACAACAGCAATATTACACTGTCCTCCTACATTCATAGGAAGAGAGGGAAGATTACAGTATTGGCTAATAGTACCTACTGTAACAGCAGAAGACATTGCAAATGGAAGGCAAAGCCTTAGTTCAGTGACCAGCAGTTTTCCAAGGGTTCCTCTATTTCTCTTTTCAAAACTGGAGGTTAAGCTAGACAGTAGAAATTCAGATACTAGGAAATGTTGCAGCTCACAATGGTGGGAATCTGATGAATGAAAACCAGTGTTAAGTGAAGAATTCTTGCTTTGCTGTCAGGCTGTGATCAGCTGAGTTGAGGCTGGTACCTCTTCCAAATTTCTCTCTTGGGACATCATAGCTCACAGACCTGCACTGGTGCTGTCCTGTCCATCCTAATTCTTCCTCCACAATCCTTTGCTACTATTCTGATGAGATAATAAAAAAGAATATATGACTTGTATTGGGTTTGTGTGGCAAGGGTTTGATAGTGGGATGGCTGCCAGAAGCTTCCCCCGTGTCCAACAGAGCCAATTCCAGCCGGCTTCAAGATGGACCCACTAGTGGCCAAGGCTGAGCCCATCAGTGATGGTGGTAGCACCTCTGGGATAATGTGTTTAAGGGGAAAAAGAGCCTGTGCAACTGCAGCCAGAGACAACAGCAAGAATATGTGAGAGGAACAGCCCTGTATACCCCAAGTTCAATGAAGTAGGGGAGGATGTGCTCCAGCCACCAAGCATAGATTCCCCTGAAGCCCATGTTGAGACAGGCTGTGTCCCTGCAGCCCATGGAGGTCCATGGCAGAGCAGATATACACCTGCAGCCCATGGAGGTCCATGGTGGAGCAGATACACACCTGCAGCCCATGGAGGTCCATGACAGAGCAGATATCTAACTGAGAGCCCTGGAAGGACCCCACACTGGAGCAGGGGGATGCCTGAAGGAGGCTGTGACCCCGTGGGAAGTCCACACTGGAGCAGTACATGGAGAGTTGCAGCCATGGGAAGGACTCACGTTGGAGCAGTTCATGGAGGAGTCTCCTGTGAGAGGGACCCCATGCTGGAGCAGGGGCAGAGTGTGAGGAGCCCTTCCCTAAGGCGGAAGGAGCAGCAGAGACAACAAGACAAACTAACCATAACTCACATTCTCTATCCCCTTGCACTGCTGGGTGGGAGGAGGTAGAGAATTTGGGAGTAAAGTTGGGAGCCCAGGAAGAAGGGAGGGGTGGGGGAACGGGGTTTTAAGGTGTCATTTTTTATTTCTCCATATCCTACTCTGATATCATTGGTAATAAATTAAAACCATTTCCCACAAGTCAGGTCTGGTTTGCCCATGACGGTAACTGGTGAGTGATCTCTCCCTGTCCTTATCTCAACCCGTGAGCCTTTTGTTGTATTTTCTCTCCCCTGTCCAGTTGACGAGGGCAGTGATAGAGTGGCTTTGGTGGGCACCTGGTGTCCAGCCAGGTCAACCTACCACATTACTGCAAGCGCACCTCTGTCTCCCAACATACCCGGAAAAGACATTTACCAAATAAGCAGCCATGGTGAATGTCTTTTAATTCCTCATTTGCTCTGGAAACTCACTTCTGCGAAGCTCTTCAAAACTGATTCACAACAGATCTAATGATTAGAAACTTCACTGCAGCCAGTTTTTATCACCCACACTCTGTAAACCCAAAACCTTCCTCTCCTCACATCGTGACCTCTGATTTTTCCAGCCTGTCTTGAAACTGAAAACCCTGCTTGAGCCATATTCGGCTCTTTGACACATGCACTGCCTTCAGATTAATGCAGTTTCTCTGATGGCTGCAAGGCTGCAGACTCCTTTTGAAGTAGGTTTTCTGTCTGCCCAGAAGCACGCTATAGACAATACAAACAGCAATAACAGTAACACCACCCAAAAAGTGAGATCAAAAAGTATCTAATGAAAACAGTCAAACTAATGAAATGCCCTGATTATTCTACTTTCCCAAAAGAGCCATCTCTACAGTAATATTCTATTTGCTAAAGACAGGCACTTCTCCAGGCTCTGATACATACAGTTCCCAGCCAGAAATATCTGTCAGACCATCTGGTTTGACCTCCGGGATAGCCAAGGCTCTTCCATTTCCTGACTGCTGAGCTCAAGTGCTTCCTATCACTTAAACACGGCTTGTGTTTGACTAAAGCCTGTTCTTGAATCAAGCATTTAAGCTGGGCTCAGAGACACTGAGAAATGGATGCTGCAATCTTCCACTTTGCACTTTGAGCCTGAAGATAACCACTTCTCTGACAGAGAACTGCACCTTATGTCTGTTTGGGGATATCTTCAGTTTCAGTTAATGCCAGATTAAAGAGTCTGCTCATATCCTGTTTTTTCTCCCTGCAAGTAAGCACAAAGTGTCCACTAACTCTTTTTGTGACCATATCTACATACCACAGAAGCTCTTCTTTCCAATTAGTTTAACAGATTAGTCTCTAAAAGACTGGAGTTAAAGTATTTTCAGTTGTTTTCAGTTTGGAGCCTTTTGGGGTTTTTCTTACAGAGTCATTTTTCAGTATCCTTCATTGTTCTTCTTTAGGCATCTAATTCTGCACAGTGGCAACTGCTTAACAACACACCAAAGTTGCAGGGCTCTATGTGAAGATATTAATGTCAGTTTTCCAGGCTTTCAGACCAAGTCTGTTTTCAAGAACATGGAGGAGTAGAAAACCTTGGGATCAACTCAAGAAGTCTCTGTCACAGCTGAGGAGCTATGTGGCAGACATGTGGCAAACACCAGCACATGGACTGCAACACGGAATTGGCAGGTAAGTCCAGCAATGGAAAGGGTGACAGTTTTTACTCCATAACCATCTACTAGAACTGTGATTTCCAGACTAAAATGGAGGGAAAGGGGAGGATTATCTCTCTTCTATCAAAAATGAAATTTTGAAGGAGGAAGATTTCTTCTTTCACACTGAAGTCTTGGCAAATACCTCTTTGCTATAATCAGAGATAGTCTTCCAAATGCAATGTTCCCCTCTCAGGCAACTCGCTGAAGGCCTGTGTCAGGTTAGTGACTTGAACAACAGGATATGAATACTTTTAAGATGACATATAAAGCCTTACTTAACTTTCTCCCATTTAGATGTAAACATTAGCTTATCAATTATCTTATCATCTCAAACAAGTTATTAGCTGAATGAACTGACAGGGTAAAATAACTCTCATCATTACACAAGAATAAATAGCCACCAGAAACAGGCAGAAATGACATGGAAATGGAGAACTTTATTTACCTCCTTCCACTGCGAGCTCATCTGTTCCTTTACAAGCACGGTACAAACTGTGGCTGAGATTTATTGTGTTTCCAGTGGAGCATGTTCTGTCAAGCAAGTACAATCTCTTCTTTAGCGTGACCAATCTTTCCTGCTCAGTCTGACACCTGCCCCATTCACGAGTTCATCTTAGGATGTAAGCTTACTTCTTATAGAAGCACAAAGACCACCAGAGCCAGCCAAAGGCGGACATTGGCGAGAAGGATCAGGAAAAGGCAGAACTCTCCCCCTGCCTGTTTCCACTTGTGGTGAAGACACCCCCAGCCTGTGATCTTTTAGGAATTCCAGAGACATTGAAAATCCATTCAATGAATGCCATTAAGGAACATACATATCACAGCCCTTTGATTGGAAGAAAGCAATAAAATCCTAAACCATCAAAATATATCTATAACTGCTGGGGATAATCATGGGGTATTATGGCAAAACCAGCTTCCCAGAGGATTCCCTATAATGCTCTTACAGTTGTGTGGTGTAGACTGATTTCCTTATCAAGATCCCTAAATGCTCTCCAGTCCCTTCAGAATGAGGACTGTTAGCACAGCCCATCAAAAAGAAAGGATATTGTCCTGAAATTACCATAGTTCCAAGTTTTGGCACAGCTTTGGGAATTTGAACAGTGTCTTTTGCTTTCAATAACACTTACACAATGGCTCCCACACTTGTCAACTTTAGTTTTCATCATCGAACACACTGGCATTACAACGAGCATCTTCTCAGAGCTACTCTGGTGTGAAGTAGGAACTCTGTTTTTGGTTTGCTTCATTTTGTTTGGGTTTTAGGTTTGGTTTGGTTTTGTAACTTTAATATACAAAATAAAGTATATGAAAGCTTTTCAGATCACATTCTAATTATTAAAGGAAAGGGCACACCTAAAAAAATCCCTTTGACTTCTATATACATATCTGCAGTATTATATTCCTGTGTGATTTCAGATACTGAGATGAGAGCTCCTGAGGCTCCTACTTCTGCACTTTGTACAACTGATACGAAAATGTGCTTTATAGACAGGCTTTCACTCCATATTCTTTCATTACTGATGCTGATACTAAGCATCAATTATTTGCAGAGAGAGGTATTTTGGGGTACAGAGTAAGGAATTAAGCAAACCTTGCATTCCCATTCAGGCTCAATAAGAGTGGAAAAACAAAGTTTTGTGCCTCTTCCTGTCTGCATGAAAAAAACTAGAAAAGCTACATAAAATGAAACAGTTGGGAACTGAACAGTACCAGATAAATAAATTTGGAAGAAGCAAAAAAGAGAGGAAAAGAAGCCTTTTTTGTGTAGATAATGTAAAACAGATTATTTTGCTCATTTTTTTTATATCTGCTAAAACCAGCCATGCAACACGTTGAAATCATCCCTGTTTTTCTCAGCCCACCGATAAAAAGTGTCTCTAGTAGTCACTTGCAACAGGAACCTCATCTGTTGCAAACACTTTGAGCCTTCCTTATTTCTCAGAGAGGAAGTATGTGGCCTGTTTGGCAAATGCTGCTCTACATGACAGCGTGAACTTCACAACACACTCATTCGACCGGCTGCTCCTCGACTTGATCAGCTAAACCTTGCTGGCAGCACGAGAGCAGTATTATGACTACGGCTTTTATGAGAGATACTGCAACCTGGAATAGCATGCCTAGCATTTAAAGGTAATCATTGCTCTGATACATTTTAGATTGTCTGCATATGGGACCAAATGTTTCAATTTTATTTATATAAAAGGGAGTTCTATTTCATTAACAATGACAATATTCAGACCATGGATTTCAAGTACCACCAAAGGTAGAAATCAAGCCTGCCTTGATCCTTTTCGTAAGGAGTGGTACTAAAGATAGAAGGGACAAGGAGTATTTCTGCTGAAAGCTTACAGTAAGAGAGATGCATAGGACCTGATGCTGAAGCAAACTGCGTTGCACTATAACCCAAAATATGAGCCCACATATTAGTGGGCTTTTTACTGAGAGTGTTAGAAGTTTGCATAATGTGGTATTTCTGTGTTTCGTAGTTGCATGTTTCTGTGAATTACCTTGATTACAGCATTATCTTGTTCTTTGACGTGCAAAGGTATAAGTGCCTCAGAGCCGAAAGGATGCTCCTTTTGATTAATGACAAATTAAGGGAAATTCAGTAATGAATACACAGCTTCTGAAATCTAAGCTGCCTTTTTTTCCCCCCCAAATGAGAAATAAAAGGATGCCGGTGCTTTCATTTTCAAGACATTACCTGTGAATCTTATTGAGAATTAGATTCTAAGACCTTGATGGCATAGATGTAAACATCAGGCTACAAAAAATGGGGGGTAGCATCCCAGGAATGACCAATGTTCTAATTTTACTAGTCTGCAGTATTCCATGAAGAGGGGCTTTACTCAGGTGCTTATCTTGCCTTTTTGTTTCTCTTCTTATTTTCATTTAATTTATTATTTCTCAACCATTTCAAATATAACTTTGACAAAGTTCTCACAAAGCAAAGCACTCTCCTATGTGCTGTGCTATTTAACTGCCTCAGAGGCATATTTGCTCAGAGAACAGATTCTGCGAGAGGAAATTCTTGCTACATGTGCTGCACACAGGAATGGAAGGTGTAAATTGTACAAGTTCTTGGGACACACGATATAGGTCAGTGAGACTCCAGTCGTGATAGGTAAAGAGTTCATATCTGCCAAGAGCTCTGCTACTGACAAATAGGACACAAAGCAGGACTGGGGCTATAGTGCTTCTACACCTTCCTTTTGGCAGCAAAAATAAAGTAGTAAAGATCACTAAACCCCATTAGCTGTGTTTGCAACAGCTATGGCTGCAGCAACCAGCCTTCCTTAAGCAGCATTGCACAAGTGGAAAGGGAAGAGGAGAAAGGACCAAAGTACAGAAGACTGCAAATGTGATCTTAATGGTTAAAATCACATTTCCACACAAGCCTGAGGAGGTGGTCTTTGTGTGGGGAGAGCTGCAGGTAGAGTTTGGTCTGCAGCCCAGCAGCACAGCGGTTCCTCTGAGCTGAGCAGCAGCTACACTCCTCCATGCTGGGCTTTGGGTTGATAGACATGGTGAGCTCAGAGTCTATCACTCCTCCTTAATTCCTCCCAAATCTCCCTCAGTGAATGATTTTCTTTGGATCTGGCATAATTATCTGCTTCAATAACACACAGATGCCACCTCTACTCATATCCCAAACTGCCACCAACTTTAAGTGAGATGCAGTGCCTGGAACAGATTCCCCATTTCAAAAGAATATCATCTATAACACTGATATTATTGCACTATTGATTTAAATGATAAAAAAATCAGCTCAGCCAGTTTCCTGTAAGCCTTTTTTTGCAGAGTATCTCAAAATTTCAGAAAACCACCATAGTTTATCAGCTAGTGATACAATGGATTTGTATTGCACTGCCAATACTTAACGCAAGCACAAGCTACTTAAGGCATTAAGTTCTATCACGCACGTAGAGTCATGTGCACTGTTGGTTTAGAAATAGTTAGTATACTAATTCATACGCTAAAACCAGTAACACACCACTGACAATGAGCAAGGAGAAACAATGTTTTGCCCCTACCCTTCCTCATTTCAAACAAAACTTCCGATTTCTTCCATTTTCATCTCATTTTCAAATGTCAGAGTTTAGCCATACGTCAGGGTATTTGCTCCACCACCTTTGACTGCACTGTAGACACATTTTCTC
>JANHGB010046637.1:18499-30716 GCA_026283785.1 Coracopsis vasa
TGTAGACACATTTTCTCAGCTCAAATGCACAGTGACGAGTGGCCTTAGTGGTAAAACAGTCTGATATCTGTCATTTTCCTTTTGATCACTTTGGATAAGTGAACTAACAGCAGTGATCACAGCTTTCCATTTGCTTACTTCTATTGAACGCTTCTGCTATGACTCTAGAGAACATCTTGAACTCTCTGTTCCTTTCAAGACTTTATGTGGCCACCAATGGTAATTAGTGGCAGTAAATCAGCATGGAAAATGTAATGAGACACAGCAAACTGTCACGCTAGTGACATCAAAGTCCAAAACTTTGTTGCTTTTCACTGTTCCTGTAACTACTTTATAACACTTGCATTTCCTGTAAGCCAGATTCTTCTACATCTAAAGTAGCAGCACTGAGCTGCATGCTCTGTCCTGTTGACTTCAGAGCTCCCTTGAGAAGAATGATGGTTGGTATGGCAGAAGTGAGCTAAGCCACTTCTGGATGTGCTCTGCAAAAAGTAGGCACATGCCCATTGCCCAGGACTTCATCCATCTGCAATAGATGGCAAGCGTTTTAATTACAAACTACATATAAGCAAACTTTCAAACCCACTTTAGGTGTTTTTAAAGCAGTGTTTGGAGTTTAGACCCCTAGATACCATCTAGGAAAATGAAGGTGCCTCGCTCAAATATGCCGTGCTTTTAGGAAGCTTGTGTGACATAAAATTTACAAGTCTTTCCATCATGTACAAATGCTACGCATCACTTTCCAAAGTGACTCAGGCACACCTGAAAACTGTGCCCACGGTATCTTAAGAGTAGGAAAAAAAGCCCTTGAAAGCACTGTCACAGGTCTGGTCGCCAGTAGGATGACTGGCTCTCAAATACCAAGACCCAGAATAAAGGGGTACATAGAGGTAGGATTATTTATTCTTATTTTTTCAGACCTTTGTGACACAAAATTCAAGTACTGTTCTCATCTAAATAACAATGGCATGTGTTCAATTTAGAGATGGCCATAAGATATTTATGCTGCCACTCTTGGCACCTGTCTGGAACTGCACTATATTTTTGGTAACTGCAGCTTGCTTACTATACACTGAGCCAGATTTGAACTGCCCTTTTCAAGTACTGCAGAAATGCAGCTACTACAGCACAGAGCTCAGCAGAGGTTATCTCTCAAAGTGTTTATCCCACTTCTCTGGCTGACTTTTTCAGCCCTATTGAGCTTTCTGTTGCCATGCCCAAGAAATTCTGCTGGCTAAAAGTTGAACATAAGCCAGAAACATCTATTGTATCTGCAGCCAAAATACTGTCTGCGCTATTCCTATGCTTATTCTTTATGGGATACAACAGAGAAAAATGTTGAAGAAATTCAAAACAGGTCTTGCAAAACATATATTCATAGTTAGTTCAAGAATTTATAAACTTGGAAGTACACAGTGCCCGCCAAAATGAATTCTGATTTCAGTTTCAGAATCTTAGGTGCATTTAAGCAGAGAATGATTTTGTTTTCAATTGAGAGCCCCTTTTGTTCAAATATGAGTACCCAAATAGTTTATTTAAATTTAAGGCTGCTTTTTTTATTTAGCTTCTAGACTGCTTATATCAGGACATGAAACAGTTTTTTGTTCTTGTGAAAGCATATTTCAGACACTTGTCAGAAAGACTCTGGCACAGCTGCATCCTACAGATGTGCCACAAGCTAGCTCCTGAGTACAGTGAAAGGGTAACATGCCATTTGGCCGATGAAATAGAGACTTCTAGCAAAGAGCCTTTGGGAACAAGAACTAGGAAGCTTGAAAATCAGATGAGGTAGAGTCAAACTGTGCATTACCATCTGTTTTAGCACTGATCTACTTGCATTTGCTAGGAGATGAATTCTCTTTCTTTCAAAAGGCATTTTATTCTGTAGGGTGTCTTCCTATACCCGCTGTAAGACATCAAAAATTTATGGGATTAAGCCATATCCTAAATTCTGCCAATCTTTTAGAATAAGACAATTGGTAACAGAGTCTTGCTAATTTCAGCAGTACTGCTTCTCAGGTTAGACACCTCTCCAGCTAGCACCACCAGGTTCCAGCCTGTCATAAGTAACAAGCAGCATTCCAAAGGCAGTAATCATCTTCGAAACAGTTAAGCTAGAAAAGACTGAAAGATGCAGAATACCCACAGGATGCTGCTGGAGCTCCTGTTACCATTTTCATAGGTCAATTGACATATGTTTAAAATAATTACCTATCAAACAGTGGTGTTAAGTGATATTGCTTTAATGTACAAACAGATACAGCCTATTCTCCTGTGCTTCTGAAAATACCCCATAGCATAAGACACCTTCCACATCCAATGGGTTTTTTCTCTGACCTCTGAAGGGAAGAATTAGGATGGGTACATAAAGCCATCAGAAGGAAAATTCTTCCTGTCATAATATTTAGCTCCAAGATTCTCTGATACTGTTTGTTGTACATCCACCAAGACTTTCAAAGACAAGAATTTGCACCACTGGCTTTATGCTTTATTCTTTGTAGCTTCAGAGCTCCAAATGCTGAAAAGAACATTTTGTGTATGAAACTGTGCAGGCATGGCTTTGCTGTGACTTCCTATTGTGCTGAGGTAGTGGTAATGGAAACTTTTACTACACTGCGTTCTTCTGAGCAACTTCCCTAGCTGTGGTTTTCTGCTATTCCCCTGATAAAAGCACCAGGGTGGTGAGAGTTTAGCAAGTATGTAAAACTCTCACATGAATTTGACACAACAGCTCTCAAAAGCAAAACTGTACAAAACGGGAGACACCCAAACTAGGTCATTTCTCATCTGTCGGCAAAGCAGGTGTTATGCTGATGCTTCATTTCAATGTCTCCTTTGATTTAGTTCTGAAAGAGCTTTGACGGAATTAGAGAGCGCAATGGGAAATACCATGAAAACACCAAGAGCCTCCGAAGAGACAAATGTGCCGAGCCAAATGGGTAAGCATGCATTTAATTTCTTTCAAGAGACAAAGATGTTCAAAATACATGGTACATTCCTCCACATGTCTTTCTTCGTCCGCCTGACGTAGTTAAAGCATGCAAGTGCAAGACTGCTGTGAGAGAAGGAGGGCATCCACGGAACAGTGGTTATTTTTAGGTATGTTCAAGCTCTTTTTCCAAGAAGTAGTTTAATTAAAACCCCCAAATGTTAAACCCGGTATTTGCTGGTGCTCCTTGAAAGACATTCCTTCCTATCCAGAAAGCACTGAAGCACTACTTCAGCAACCAGAAATAATGTATTTTGACATACTTGCATAGGATATTTTATACAAACTTGTTCTTGAAATTTGGGGTTGCTTCATTTAAGGTTAAAAACCTTCATGTTAAGCTTGCACTAAACCTGAAGTCCACTTCTAGACAGTTGCATTAAAAGCAGCATACAGCCAACCTGTCACTAGGTTTATCAATACAGGTTATACCAAAACACACATTTCCCAGGCTGAGCTGCCAAAGGAGGATGTAACACATCTACCCTCTGCATCCACATGTGAAAAACTCAGGTTGCAAAGCCCCCTCCGGAGGCAGGTAGAGGTCATGCATCTGCAGTAGAGGTCAGTGACCTGCTACTTCCAAACTACCAGTGAATAGGTGGGGAATCAGTGCAGCCTCAGCTCTAACGCTGTGATGCAAAAGACAGCGGGCACAAGAGCTGCAGCACATCACTCCCCAAAGGTGAGGAAGAGAAAACAGTTTTGATTGTTTGGGGTTTTATTAGAGGGAGAAGTCATTAATCAAAGGGTTTGGGTTTTCCATGAAAGATGGTCCAGGTGGGCTGCTCATTATTGTAAGGATAGGGAATCCTTAGGTTACGTTACTGCTGCAAGTGAACCCAGCCCTGCTTTTAGCATAGCCAAAAACCAGCTGATATGGGCAATGAAGCACAGACCAAACACTACAGAGGCCCATAACATGAATAGACAGTTTGTTGAGGATTTTTTTGTGAAGAAGAATGTCTTATGCTGATATTCCCAACAACTACTGTCACAAATACCATGACCATCAAAATAGACACATGCACACACTCAGAGCAGGGCCTTGGTGATGAACAGGGCAGTGAGGGGTCACTGCCACAGCTCTGACCAAGTTTGAATTGTTCCTTCTGAAAGTCAGGATTTAACAAGGTTAAAGCCAACTGCATTGCTTCTAGTGCTGTAAATAGAACATTCCCCTGAAACATAAGTCAGCAAACATTGACAGCACAGGAATTGCATGGGGGAATTACCCATTTAGGAATTCAGTGCTCGATCTACTTGCACTCTCCTACACGTCTAGCACATCTGGAAAGGTGCTATGTCAGATCCTGCCAGACCTTTGGCTGCCACGTGGAGAGGGAACAAGTCTCCCATAGCTGCAGTGGCATCTACCAAGGCTGTAGGGATGTACCAGACATTCACACAGCTGAAATTGCACCAGATATCTATGTTTAAGCAGCTTTTTGGTCATAAAAATGATCAGAGCAATAGAACACCTTTCCTATGAAGAAATAGTGAGAGAAGGCTCTGGGGAGACCCTATTGCTGTCTTTTGATACTTAAAGGGGGCTTACATGAAGAATGGGGAGAGACTTTAGCAGGGCCTGTAGCAATAACACAAAGGGTAATGATTTTAAACAAAAAGAGGGTAGACTTAAACTATATATAATAAAGAATCTTTTTACAATGAGGGTGGTGAAACACTGGAACAGGTTGCGTTGTAGATGCCCCATCCCTGAAAACAATCACTGTCGGGTGGGACAAAGCTCTGAGCAACTTAATCTAGTTGAAGATGTCCCTGCTCATTGCAGGGAGTTGGACTAGACACCTTTAAAGGTCCATTCCAACCCAAACTATTCTATGATTATATGATTTAACAGCCTGCACAGCCTCTTAGTCTGAATCAGACCAGCATCTTTCATAATGGCTTAGATGTTGCTAATTGAAGTTGCGAATACAAACATCAGTACTGTCATCCAAATCCAATTAAAACAGACTTTAGAAAAGGAACTTAGTACTAAAAGTTTACATTGGGGTTAATCCAATGAGTTTGTATCTATTTGTCTTCCTGAGCAGATCAAATTCCAAATTACATCACCAAACACTGAAGATTTCCCCCAGGCCATGAAGAAATACCATTAAGTGAGGTGGAAGATCCAATCCACAGACTTAGAATAGTCCTAACAGCTATTAGAAAAAGCAGTGTGAATGTGTTCTTTAGACACCTATAAGCACCTTGCGCTGCCCGAGATCTGACTTGAAAGCAAAACATGCTTCTTCTCCTCCAGTGCATCAGTCTTGCTCTTGAGTAAGGAAACAGTGCATAAGCTGCACATCCCAAGGAGGCATTTAGACTCCAAATATGACTGCACAGGGCATCCCTGGCATAACCTAGGTACTCATAACAAAGCAGGTACAGAAGCAAGGCGTCATCAGGGGTTGTGAGCCTACCCCCTCCTCTTTCCTCCCTTTAGACTGTGAATCAAGGGTTAATCCTCACTGAGCTGCACCTGCATAACTCTCAGTTCCCAAGCTGGCTGGTTTAGATCTAATTTGGGTACAGCAGTGTGATTCTGCAACCACACCTTATGGCTGCTATAGAGACAGCCTCCCAGACACACACCAGTGCCCTCCTTTACCCTCTCTGGTACACACTCTGCCTATGCTCTCCCTCCTCTCTTACAGTGCTTCATAGTCCATTCACAATGAATAATTTGAAGCATGCAGTGTTCAGTCTCACACTTTGCAAGACATCCAGGGATGCAGACATACAGAGCTAGCATGTATTTCGTATTCATTTGCTACTCCTAAAAAAAACTCCATCCAGATTTAACACCCAGATTCAGTGGAAATGAGTGTGCTTCGATCTTTCCACTCTGAATTGTTCCATTTGAGATGTAACCTCCGCTCACCCTGCAGAGGAGAGGCCCCGTTAGTAAAACTCAGGCAAGCCTTCTATTTTTTATTACAACTTAAAAGTGTGGGGAGCTCATCAGATCAAATCTATTAAATCACTGTGAAATTTGGGGGTGGAGAAACAATGTCATTTGTTTAGTTCCTGTTTCAAGGCTTTTGTGTTTGAAAGAAGCTAATATGGGTTCTGTGAAATGTTGTAGAGTGGTGGGGTATTTTACATGACCAAAACCACCCAGTGAGGTTTGATTTAAATACCAGTTAAAGTGAGAAGGTTGGAATGTCTTGGGTAGTACAAAACCCCTTTACTTTCACTCTAATATAAGTACACGTAGTTTAAGGGGTAACGTTTGCATGGGTGCAGCAGCCAACACTCTGATTAATTCCTTCCTTTTCAGAACTACAAATTCACGTGCACAATTGAAACAAAAACTAATATAAAGATGAAAGTGCAAGTAAAGTAACATGGATCTTTCCAGAGTAGAGAAAAAATCACGTACCCTTCAGTGCATAACAACATGCAAAACACTGGTACGCAAGGAAGGAGAACAGAAAAGCACTCGGTTCCCAGCCTTTCAGAAGGCAAAAAAACCCACTTATAAATAAAGAGCATAAGTTCAAAAAAATCACTGCTAAAGGCATTGTCATTAAGCTAAAAAAAAAATGGGATTCTATTTCCAACTGCTGTCTAACAATCTGCTATGAGAAATTAGGCAATGGCACTTTATCCCTATTCTGCAGCTCTTACAGCATACCTTCTGGCACATATTTCTTGTAGTCCCGGGTAAAGATCTTGTTCTGTTGAAAAAGACCCAGCACCAACACTCAGGTCTTGTTAGCCTCAGGTATCAAGCAGTTTCATAGACAGAGAGGGTGTCTCTTAATTTTTACTGCAGGCATGCACTAAAATAATTAGGTTTTAGGCATGCTTAGCACAGAACTTCTTCAGTATAGCTGAACTAATTGTATGATAAGTTACAGTAAACAAATCATAGAAGTTGGTTGATTAATACAAAGGTACTGGGCTAGTCCTGTTTAATTGAGTGACGTTAATCAACTGAGAAAACCATAGCAATACTAATATTAAACACACTTTCAAACTGATAAATGTCTATTCCAGAGTCACCTATGCATCCATAAGGATGCTCACTTACTGTATCGTGGGGCTACTTTAATGGGTAAAGGCTAGCAAGACTGAAAATGCTTACACTCAGTTTGACTATTAAGGTAAAATGACCCACTACTTTGTGTAACACAGTTCCCTATAACATAACAACAAACAGCTACACAAAATCAACTGAGAAAACAGTCCTTTTAACCTGATATCTTCTGTAACATTTATATTCTCATCATCACTGCTGTAAGGATAACAAGAGTAAAATCTTTTCTCTTGAAACTATTTCTTTCCTGCAGACTTGCATGTTTCCTTCAGTCTTTCATTATTATCACTGTGAGTTATTTGTAAGGCCCTGTGAGACAGAGGCTGAAAACAGAGTCAGTCTCAGCATTCATTCAGGATGCTGCTTCTAGGTTTCCCTAAAGAATTGTCTTCCTTAAAGACAAGGTGATGAGGAATTTATATTAAACAAGAAAATATAAGGTACAGCAGTGTGTCTATCTCTCAGGGTAATTTCATTCTTTCCTTCCCTGAATTCATTCCCATTTTTGCAGATGTTGAGCTGCACAGAGTGGGCAAGTGCCTAGATCAAACTATCTCTGCATGCATCCTCCTAGATGGTATTCCTAAGGAACAAGGTGCTGATCCTGCTGGAAGCAGAGGGAAAGCTTTGTCTCCCCATGCGCTGGTGATGCATGCTGCGATGTGCAGAGGGAAGGGACTCACTTCCAAGAGAAATTCAGGCAGTGTACTGCACAATCCGTCTTGCCAAGACTCCTGCATTTACTGGGCACCACAGGCTCCTGCTGGATGAGGAGCTCTTGATGGTTTTATAGTCCCCATCTTGTGCAAAGTGCCTCCTCCATCTTCCAGAAACCCAGGAGACCAGCAAGTGTCCTACACAAGGCTTCAAGGCCCAGAGTCATTCCAACTGATGTAAAAGGTCATCTTATCTCTTTACTGACCTCAGATCTGAAAGTTGTGGTTGTACAATGATTTGATTATAAACATCTATGTTGCTGCTCTTCTTTAACTGAAGATAAGGGCATCATGTGCTACCCCTAGTTATTACCTCCCCCTCCATGGGGAAGAACAAAGCGTGCTGGCTGTTCATCAAGCTAATTTTTAAGTGATGGGAAATGGGCAATAATGGCCACACTGTCATTGCCTTTGATCTAAACTAATTTCAGACCTTTGAAAACTATCAGTGGTGTTAAACGATGGAACAATTCAATATGCATCTTCCTTTCCTCAACTGTACTGCATCAGCTTGGCTCAAAATTGTAGCTGGAGGCATTTAGAGACAGTGGCATTAATAAAACTGGGTTACTTCCTAATACTATAAATACTTACTAATTTTGCTAGTTTCAAACTGAATATGTGCTTTAAATATGGTAATTACTAAAAAAAAAAGGAGGTCTAAATTTAGTTGCTCACAATTAACCAAATGACTTGCTTCATTTCTAGTATCTTCACATTCTTATAACATTACAGGCTCATCTTTAGCTTTTTATGTTTACCAAGTGACATTTCAGAGTGAGATTTTTTTCCCCATTTGACCTACCATGTAAAATGTAACACATATAACAAAAAATCCACTTCTGCTTCAGAACTCTATCTTGGTTTAAGTGACATTTTCTTTCTTCTTTAACAGGTCAGGAGAGTGATTTCCTTGCTGTCCTCTATGACTATCCTTCATCAGACATAAGCCAACCTATATTTCATGTAGGGGAAAAACTACGTGTGCTATCAGAGTAAGTTAACCCCTTTTTTGTCTTTAAATCAGGTTTTGTTGCAACTGATGCAAAGCTCTGTTATGTGCATGTTGTCCCAACTGAATGCACTTCAGCAAAATGAACTGAGTTCCGAATTTGCAAGGAAAGACACTTAGTCACGGTGCAAATTTCCCTATAGTTTAAGGATTTGGGGTTTCAGATTGTTCTTTGATTCTTGCATTCCTCTGGCACGGTTTCTGAAGCTGGATTCAGGCTCTGTTCTAAAGTAGGACTCAAAAAAGTATTCTGCTTTGAAAAATGACTTTGAGAAAGTATCCCCCCATGTTAGCAGAAAGCAGAGTGAGAGCAAAATCAGTTCGAACCACATAGAATAAGGGATTTTTATCTGAATTTCTCTGTCAGTTGTGTCTTGTTTTCTCTCTCATCCTTCTTCCCTAACAACTCTTTATGATGAGGTCTTTTCCCCTTGTCCCATCCCTTGTTCCTTGGGAGCAGAGCCCAGCCCCCTGCTGGCTCCATCCTCCTGTCAGGCAGTTGTACAGAGCGATAAGTTCCCCCCCGAGCCTTCTCTATTCCAGACTGAACTCCCCAGCTCCCTCAGCCGTTCCCCATCACACTTGTGCTCCAGGCACTTCACCCTAAGGCAACTCTAACAAATATAAAATTAAAAATAGTGGGCTTTCTAATTTCTCAAATATTTTAATCGATTCTTCATTTTCTTAGTGTGAAAAAAAAGAAAGGTCAAAGATTTCCCAGGTAGTTCCACTCAATAATTAACAAGGCCCAAAAGGAAGTAGGCTTAAGAGCACTAATTCAGATTGACCTTAAGCATTGTGCAGACAATGCCACACAGGAGTGAGTACGCTTATTGAAAAATGGAAGCCAACAGCCCTGATATTCTTTTATGCACAACTTCTATCGGCACACAGTGACCTCCTAGAAGTTACTCATCCCCACAGTCGCCGTTTGCACTGATTAAACAGAAACGAAAGACTTCATTTCTGCAGCTGGTGGAGCAGATGGATTCAAGGGGAGATCAGACACATCACAGCGGAGAAATCATCCAAGAATTTCTAAATCCATAAAGAAAATTCTCTACCCAAGGAAATCAAACAGTTGGAGAACTGAAGTACTCAAAGAATCATAGACAATTGATGAATCCTTGGACTCAGCTCCAGGCCGCTATTACCCACAGTGGCCTTTGTCAGCAATAACAGACAGGGCTATGCAGACCTTTGGTCTGATCCAGAATGGATGCAGTTATGTTCTGCTGACAAAGTGCTTTCCCTGCCTCCCTGAACCTAGAGGTCACAAGGCTCACATAATACCACTAGATGAATTTTCTGCTGATGGAGAGCTTCCCTAAACCAGGGGAATTCTTCTCTGGTAACTTCAAGCTGTTTAAACCTTGCTGCAGTTTGCATAACATACACAACATGGCACAATTGCTCTAGCTCGGAAATTCCAGGTTAAAGCTTCACTTCCAGCCTTCATCATCTCTGAGCTCTCACAACACCACATAACTACATATGCGTGCATCAATGGGAATTACATCTGTGGCATCTTATAGGCATACATGTGCTGCATAGTATGACCTACTGGATGAACAGCTTCTAACAAAACTAGGCTTCTGTAGCAGCAGTTTTTATCATGTTTGTCTGTTGTGCAGTGATCAAGAGCTTCTCCTAATAGTAAATAAGAGCCAAAGCAAGCCTGGATGGGAACTTTCCTCTTCCTGTTTTGAATCAGCTTGTTCACAGAAGACAAGACACTTCAATGCTCTATGCAAAGCACAGTGTTCTAATGAAGGATCTGTTCTTCCCTGCCGGGATATGCGCTGATGTTGATAAGAACTGTTTGCCTGCACTCCTGCTGCTCATAGGCTGTAGGTATAATCTTCTCAAGTAATTCAAAGAAGCAAATGCAGTGGAAGTGAAAAGCAGCATGGCAGGCATGACCACAGCATGGGTGATGAAGAGTCTCCGCAAAGAAGACAGCATAAGCAGGCAGCACGTGCTGCTTTTGTAATGGCAGCTTTTCAGCCTTCTACCAAAGCAACTACATGTAACGACAACCAGCCCCACCAGTCCTGCCAGAAGCATGATATATGGATGCCCCATAGAAAACACAGCTCCTCACAGATATTGTGACTGCTCTGGCTCAGCAGGGTTAGATAAGCACCGCTGGCACAATGTCTCACTCTCCACACTTGTCCGGCACCTCTCATTATCAAACAAACAACTGTATTTAAGTGGTAGTAGTCAAACCCAATGTCCTCCAATGATCTCCCCAATCTACATCAGTTCGGTGGCTCCTGCCCCATGAGAGATGTGATGCTTTAAGACTTTTAATCATCATAGGGATTTTTCAGGATGAGCAGTATTAGTTTGAAGGGAGGGAGATGCTGAGACTATCAGGGGTTTTGTTACTGCAATTCTTGGTTCTGCCTGGGAGAATTGTAGGGAAAAACACTCAAAATAACCTAAACGTCTTATACATCATTTCATGTCAGCTGGAAACCCACAAGCAAAACTTGTGGGGATCTGAAATTTCCAGCTCTGAGCAGTAGACACTTCCCTTTTTCCCTTAGCATATACACTCTGGACCATGGTCCCAGCAGCTATAACTCAGAAAGTGAAACATAAGTGTTTTCACTTCAGTTGTTTTCACATACGCTGAGACTCTCGTCTGAAGTCCAGGCATTCTCTGGGAGCATTTATACTAATGTCTACAAAACCAGTATTCAAACACAAGATGCAGTATTACTTGGATGCAAACTCTTACAGTAAAAGATGTAGAGAGCCCATCAACCATCAGCATCCTTGCACTAATCATTAAATCTCCACAGCATCCCTGTGAAAATATGTGTTACCGTGCCCTTCCTAAGGGATTCAAATGGCAAAACCACCATTCAGCATCACAGCAAGAACCTAAGATATATCATTGAAAAAATGGACATTTAGTCACCTGGTTTCAGCTATGAGATCTTATTTATTGTAGTCTGGTCAGCAACTCACTGAACAGAAGGAAAAGAGCAAACCATGACCCTGTTAGACTGAAAACCTGTTCCCAGCAGACAGGGTGCTGAGCATCTCTAACCTCATGTTCCAGGAGTAACTACAGGGCTATCCAGACACAGCATACCCAGCCATAAGCTGGATATCCTGGATACCAATACAAGTCTAGCTGTGGGAAGGCAAAGCACAGCATGGTTTAACCACTGAGTATTTACCCTTCCTCTTTTAACTACAGAAAAAATATTTTATTACTTACGTAATTTCAATGGAACAAATGGAGCTTGTTTCTGTGTCCAAATTTAATCCTGCTGTAGGGTTAGAAATGGAACTATCTTAAATGAGACAAACTTGGGTCCCTTTCTGAATACGTAGATTCAGGAACACAGACAGGAGGTTACAGGCCAATCTGTATGTTTGAACTAATGCCTAAAATGAGCACAAAGTCTGAAAGTACATCTGAA
>JANHGB010046644.1:0-10508 GCA_026283785.1 Coracopsis vasa
AGTTGTTCTGTGTATGTGAATCTGGGGCGCATTTCAAGCAGGCAATGCTTATGTATGGGTTTATTACTAATTGGCAACACTTTTGGTTATCCCAGTTTTTTGCTGTGCTAGCATGATGACATACTGCCTGGAGCAAGTTTTCAGGATGGGCTGATGATGGAGCCTTATGGTAGAATCCCATCAGCCGTTGTAATCTGTTTGTGTTCACTACATTTTTCTTATGCACTGTAAGTGTATTTGTAGATGCTATTTATGTCTAACTGTCATATGCTTTTATTCTTTAGAGAGGGATCCAGAAGCTGAAACCACCTTCTAACTATAGTTAGGGACTGTACTGCTCATTGAGTTTCATGCACAACAGATTCTGGGATTAACAAGGGGGTCTTAGTAGATGCATGCAAGGAAGATATGTCAATTCAAAAGGTACTTAGGAGACATTGAGAAATGACAAACTGGAGAGACAAAAAAGCAATTTAGGTAAAGTATCCTTTTCCATGGATGTGAATCTGAGCCATCAGCTACTATAGCTATAGCATGCCTTGAGAGACAGCATCTGGGAGCTTTTGATTTTGTTTCTTTCAAAGAAAACATATCTTTCATTTTCAAAATGACTGGAAATTCCCTATATGAAGCTCTCCATCTTTTTTGTCTTGTATACTCCAATAGTGTGTGTAGGTAAACATGTTAAAGTCTTTTTTTTACCTACAACTTGCTTGCTGTGTTTTTTGTGACAATGCTTTGGTAGTTGAGTCTTAGTCTCTCTAACCCTGCGGTGTTTCTCAGAAAGTGGGTAAGTGACATGACCAGATTTCTATCTCTCTGTGAAGGAGTCTGCATGCTGCAGGGAATATGTTTTCTCATGAAAGCAACCTTCAAATGAAGATCTGTGGTGAAACCCAGTTATTTCTAGTGTTTGTTAAACTTGTTTCTCTCAGGTTTGTTACGTATTTTACTGTTTCGGCTGCTGGCAAAGTATGCATTTACCAGGTCCTTAAGCTCAAAAGCCCCTAAGGTTTTGGCCTGTTATTGAAACATTTTTATATTGTTTACATTTCCGAAAAGACAAGTTTTAAACTTTGGCTGCTGTTGTAACTATCACATTGTTCAAGTGTAGTATTTGACTCGATGGGCCAGCAACGTTGTGGCCCTCCATTTGTACCTTACCAGGAAAGACTGGCTCAGATTTTGTCCTCTGCCCTGCCAAATCTCTCCTAGTGAACTTTACACTGAGCTGTCAGGTGGAAGACTTTAATATGAGCTCAAGTGTCCTGTCCATTCTAGCCTCAATTCAGACCCTAAGGACTCCTCATTGCCTCCATTCCACAAGATGTGTAAAATAGTCATTGACAGATCTCACTCCTTTTCCTTACTTCACTTAGCTGGTTTAGGAGCAGCCATTTAAGAAACTTATATTTTGCAAATCTGAGACAAACCATATTACAATAGAGAGTTGTTCAGAGGTAACAGTGTGGTATTAATCAGGACTGTGATTAGATGTGTCTAGATAGGTCTGGAAGGTCTGATTCCTGTTTGAAATCCTGCTTTTCAACCTGCGATGCATGCATTTTTTTTCATACCTTACCCGTTAACTTCTGTTATAACAGAGTCTTGGCAACATGGTCTAGTGTGAGGCATCCCTGCCCATGGCAGGGGGTTGGAACTAGGTGATCTTAAGGTCCTTTCCAACCTTAACTATTCTATGATTCTGTGTTACAGTATCTTCTGTATTACACCAGTTTGATGTGATACGAATTATCTAACTTTTGCTACCAGTTTGAAGTTTGACTTCTGGGCAGAGGCTTCTGTCATGACATTTGAGCATTATAGCTGTTAAATTACCTATTCAGGAAAGAAAAGTTGTTAGTATTTTGTTTTTCAAATATTGTCAGTTGTGGATGATGCCTACTTTAATAAAATCCTATGCAGATGTATCCTGTTTTGCCATCCCTGTTTAGAGCATGTAAGAACAGTGATGAATGATCTCAGTTAGTGCTGAAGCCTTTTAATCAGCCACAGAAGCGATGCATGACTGTAGGCACAGAGAAAGATACAGCCCTCTCAGTCTGTGTAGTGACTCTCAACCATTTGTACAACCCACCTGCCTTGTTAATTGATGAATTGACACTTCTTCAGGTTAAACCCTTTTCCTCTTCCTATGCCTCAACTTTCTAATGATGGGAAACCTTCTGGTGGAGAAAGCATTCCACTTGACCATGGTGTAATGACTAATGCAGCCATTGTTTCTTGCAGAGTAGGTGAGGGTGTTACAGCACCATCCTCTTCCCAGGTGCTTCAGTTTGATAATGAGTTCAATTTGATAATGCTCAGTCTGGCTTCTGTAAGTGCTATAGATGACGGTGCTTCATCCAAAGCTGCTGTAGCAGGGGAGAGGACCAACATTACCAGGTCCCTACAGAAAAACAACTATTCCACTTTTCCCATTTTCCCTCCATCCTGTTCATCAGAGACATAAGAATATTTCGCGCTGTAATCACATTGATGCAGCAGAAACAAAAACCCCCTAACCTGTTTGCTTTCAGTTCTCAGAGTTACATCTTGCTGGCTTGCCATGGAGTCAGTGATGGGCTTTGTTGTCCTCACTTTGCTGTTCTCATGTAAGAGGGAACGCACAGAGCTGAAGCAATGCTCATGCCATGGTTATCAGTAGGTACACACTAAAAAGCTTCGAAGGAAGGTGCTTTGCTCCTTTTCAAGGCACCAGTGCTGATGGAGCATGCACACCACTGTGCAGATAGAGGCTGGAAAGAACTTTATGTCCCTAGAGTTTTAAAGTCTCATGGCATGACAAGAGGTAGATATGGACAGATGGAAGAAGACAGGACAGTGCACTTAAAGTTATGGTTGGAGGCAGATAGAGCTGGATGGTTTGAAGACATCTCTGTACATCTCCCCAGCTCTTCTGAAAGTTAATGTAAAGCTGATTGGAAAACATCTGCAGGAGGGGTTGTTTCTTAGCGCAGTCATAACCTCAGGTTACTTGGCCAAAATTTCCCAGAGGAGAAAATGAGATTGTGGAAGGTTGACACTTGCTGGACACCAGGTGCTCACCAAGCCACTCTATCACTTCCCTCCCCAGCAGGACAGGGAGCAAGAATATAAGATGGAAAAAAACTTTCATGGGTCAAGATAAAGGCAGTTCAATAAGGCAAAGGCAAAGTTTGTGTGTGGATGCAAATGAAAACAGAAGATTTTATTCTCTTCTTCCCATCAGCAGGTGATGTCTGGCCACTTCCTAGGAAGAAGGATTTCAGTAGGTGTAGTGGTTACTCCAGAAGACAAATGTTGTAAATAACAAATGCTCCCCCTTCCTTCTCCTTCCTCTTGTATTTTGTTGCTGAGCAGAATAGGAATAGGTCAGGGATTAGCCCAGAGCAAAATCATGCACAGCAGGCAATTTTGATTCTGTGACCCTGTTTTGGAGAGCAAACAAATCCAATATACGGTTACAGCAAGGCTTGTGCCAGCCAGAGAGAGCCCAGGCTCTGCTCAGGTTGGCCATGAAGTCTTTCATACGGGTGTCTCAGTATCTGGCACAGGAAACCAAGAAGCAGGAGAGATGTGGCACAGCAGTGTGGATCCCTGGTGTGGTCCAACACAGGGTTGGTCATCTCCTTTCCACCAATGTCCTGGGACTTGGCCATCCAGAGACACTTGGGAAGAAGCATGAGGAGGTTCTTGAATATCTTCCTGTAATCAGTTCATATGTCCCCTGACCCTCAGAAGTTCAACAGATGTGTCCTCCACTTTGCTGCTGGTTCCTCAGCATGTCTATGCCTTTGTTCCCAATCTTGTGGGTGTCCTCAGCCCCTTCCTTGTCAAGGGAAAAAAGATGGGACCATGCTCCTGGAAGGATAAACACATCCCCAGTAATTTCCCTCCTACGGTGAGGTCACAGTGTGTAGCTGGATGGGTGGGATGACCTTTAGACCAATAGACTCAATAGAGGAGGTTCTTGGCAGGGGATGCTAGACTGCAGCTCCAAGGACACCAGCAAACTGATCATTTTTTGGCAAGAAAGGAGCATTGCTGCAAGGACGATCTCTCCTTACCTATCTGGCGCAATAGGTCCCTAATCTCCCCAGCCTTTACGTAATGTCGGGGTAAAGACCCATCATCAACACAGCTTTTGCCAAAGCAATGTGTCAGAGGAGAGAAAGCAAAGTCCAGAGTTCGTCCACTGCCCATCCACTTCCTTTTCTCTCAGTGCTGCTGGTTCTTTGCATCTAAAACCCAAGATTCGTGAGATTTGATGCATTTTCTAAAGCCATACCTTCTGAAGTGCTGGATTCTGAGAGACTCATATGAGGTTCCGTAGGGATCCGCACCTTTCTAATCCGTATGAACTAAAGGAAAAAAATAATATTCTGAATATTAATATGAACTGCAGGAGCTCAAGAATCTGTAATTTCTAAAAGTGCAGAGTTTTGATGTTTTATTACTATTTTATTTACAGTAATCGATTATACTTTTATTATCTTGCTTATTTTCGCGGACTCACAGCTTTTCCCTCTATGGCCACTGCAATATTCATACATTCCTTTGGTAAATACAGGAATTACATTGTTATTGCTCAAATATGGCTTGCCAACGTTTCCTAAACGGTGATAAATTGCTAAAATCATATTTTCTATAAGAGTGTCTTATCCTGAGCTCATCACAGAGTGTCTGAATGTGTTTAGTTACACAGAGACACCACCCCAAGGATGCCATTTCAGGGAATAAGTGGTTTATTGAACTCCAGCACTAGGGAAACGTGGTTTGGTATGGATTTGTGTCTTGCAGCTGATTGATGTGGGTGTCTAATAATGAAATAAAAAGTGTTATTTTTGCAAATAGATGCTCCTTTCCTCGACCAGAAGGAACTGCTTATGGCCAGATGCACACAACCCTCCATGCTCTTCCCCACTGCACTTGCCTTTGGGGAATGCAAAGAAGGGAAGGGTCAATAAGAGAGCAATTTCCTTTTCTTCCTATTGATGCTGTTTTACATCATCTCTCCTCTTTTCACGTCTGCTCTCTTTTTAACATGGTTATGCGTGGGTTAAGCAGGTTTGAAGGTGTGTCAGGGTCCAAAAGGTGTCATAGGTGTCATAGCTGGCCCTATCGAAGCCAAACACACTTTGGAAACTGGGAATAACTCCAATTCCTCCTGCAATCTTTCCCCACTTGAATGTTGTATGAAAACTGGCATATATATATACATATACATATATACATACATATATATATATAAAAAACACCCCCAAACATCTCAGTCAGGTAACAGCCATCTTTACCAGTGCTGAGGGCAGGAGGAGAATGAGTCAATGAGGTGCAGATCCTGCTTATCCAAGCCTAAAACAACTAATCTCCTGGTTTTCTCCACCAGACCATGCAGCAGAGGGGCTGCTACTGCTGGAGTGTGCTGATGGGGACCGGGGAAGTCTACCCATATAGCATGTGGGTAGATAATGAACTCTGGCAACATCTAAGCTCTTGCCAGGAACAACAGGAACCCAGTGCTCACTAGTGACTCCAGGGCATTGCATGCTCAAGCTTCCTTGTGGTCATTAGCTCCCCATATCCAATGACTAAGTTTCATCCCTTGACTTGCACTGTGGTTCCACCTCCTTCAGCACTTGTCTGTAAATATTACTTCTTCCATTAATAGCAGAGGACTTGCAGAGCAGAGGACAGTGTCCACCCAGGGGGTTGCTCAACTGCTTTCTCTGCTGGCTGGCTGATGAACTGCCAGGAAAACACTAACAAACACCTTTATTTCTTCATCCAGCTCATCCTGAGGCTTGCTGTCTTCTCAAGAGGTGGAAAATGTGCCCAATCTACGCACAAGAACAGCAAGGTCTCACTCAAGACACACACAGTAGATGGTAGCACTGATGTTTGAACTGCTGATGACCTGTGGCTGCCCAGGGGTATTTGCTCTGTTGGCAGAGTGTCCCAGGATCAGTGCCAGGAGCACATTTTCCACCTCCAGCCTCCCCTCCTGGCAACAGCAGCTGGGATGTTTGCCTAAGCTAACGCAGAGCTTTGGGACAGAGAGGGGGACCCTTCCCACCCATCCCAGCCTGTTGGTGACCTCAGCTGAGGGGCCAGCAAGATCCACATTGCACAGGAATAGAGGTACATGGGGACACACCATGGCCCCATCCAGACCCTGTGTCAGTGCGAGGGTCCAGGGCAGTTTGGAGGGGTTTCGAGTCTCTAGAGATTGCAGCAGAGGTGCAGCCACCACGGTGAACAGTGATGTTGCACTGTGATGGTGCACATCTCCTATGCACTGGACATAGGAGAAAAAGGCATCATTGGGCTGGGAATCCAAGGAGGGTGAGGGACCCCACTCCACACCCCCTAAGCTGTTTGCTGAAGGCTGTGACCCAGCATCATTGGATTTCCCTTGGCTGACCGTTTTGGGCTCAAACATCACTCTGGTGTGTTTCTATCTGCCACCTCCTTTGAAAGGACCACAGTAACCAAGGTCTCCCAATTGCTTGAACTTAGATGGGAAAAGCTCTCTGTAAACCATTCAATACTCAGTGGACCACCCTTTAGGTATACTCTTGTGTAGGCCCCATTTAGCCTGGACCACATGGAATCCTGAACCTGACCACAGCTGAAATGGGTGTGGAATTGGGAACCTAGAGGGGAATGCAAAGAGGTGAGAGGAGGACATGAAATTTGGTTGTCTGTCCCTGCCCTGGTATTTTGGATTTCCCTTGGAATGCTGTCTAGAGAGAACATAAGGATTTCATTTTAAAATAGAACTAGAAGAGGGCAGATTTAGATGAGATATTATGAAGAAGTTCTTCCCTGTGAGGGTGCTGAGGCGCTGGCACAGGTTGCCCAGAGAAGCTGTGGCTGCCCCATCCCTGTCAGTGTTCAAGGCCAGGTTGGATGGGGCTTGGAGCAACCTGCTCCAGTGGAAGGTGTCCCTGCCTGTGGCAGGGGTTTGGAACTGGATGAGCTGCAAGGTCCTTTCCAACCCAACCCAATCAGTAATTCTATTATTCTACGATTTGAGACCTTCACAGGGAGTTTCTGGGACTTTGGATGACCAGTAGTATGGGGTGAGCAGAGCTCTCTGCCAGGTGTCCTTCCCAAAATCCAGCCACATGCAGTGCCCCAGCTCCACCACACAAGCCCCACGATGTTGATGTTGGCTGGTTGCTGTTTTCCTTTCAATTCTCTGATGTTATAGATTTACTTCAAAATCTGGAATTTAAATAAACAAACAAATAACAAGGTTTGGGGTGCATTTCCTATTAAAAAATAAGGAAATGTAGGGTCTTAGTAAGTTAATAAGTGAAAATTTTTAGGGATAATTTTCTTTCTTAAATGTACTCACATCTCAGTTCACGACAGTTTTGAAACAAAGCCCCTGTTTAAACTCCTTGAATGCAATGATAAAAACACAGCAATAGGAATGGCACTTATACTGGTGGTGATGCTGCTGGCAGCCCCAGTTGGGGAACTCAAAACCCGGATGCTCTTCCAACACCTTGCAGTTCCTGCCAAGACGTTTCTGCCCACTGCTCTGGACGATGTTTCTTCACAATGGCTTTTTTCCCTAGGGATGGTGATTAGGTATTTACTGAGCTCAAGGCATGAGCTGCTCGCATGCCAGTTTCCAAATCCCTTCCCACCGTAGCCACCTGCCATGCCCCAAGAAGCAAAGTTTCTGTCCCTTCCAAGACACATGGAGCTTTCCACAGCTCTATTTGCCGTCTGGCCAGGTCAGGGGTCTCCACCCCTGCCGAGATGCCCGTTGAAGCAGAAGGTTTAATTTAAGGCTTGACTTGTCCTCTCCCCAGAAGCCATTAGTTAATTAGAGCTCATTTTGGCCAGGAGAGAGAAGGAGAGGTGGCGAATGCTCTGCTTCTCTGAGCAGTGGAGACACTTGGGTGTGCAGCGATTGCCCTGGTTTGGGGTGATCTGATTTGGGGCAAGCAACACTGCTGGAGCAGGGGTAGTCTTTGGAAAGGGCTTTCCCATGGCCATGGTTGGTGTCCGAGGTAGATCTGACCCAGGTTTCTGCTGTGACACCAGAGAAGCTGCTCAAGGAGCAATTTTGGAGAAGCAGGAAGATGAGGGATTCTCCATCCTCAGTTAACCCAGACCAACAATGCTGCTTTGCATTGCCACATTCTCTCCCTTCTCCACCTGGATTTTGAAGGCCTTGTGCATGATGTGTTGCAGGGGCTGATGATGCAAAACTTCCCAAATAAATACCTGATTTTGTTTGGTTTTTTTTTTTTTTTTTTATTTTGTTTTTTTTTTAAGGGAAAATGATGGTAATGCAGAAGTGGGATGTGCAAGTTCATGTGAAAACAGCTCTCCCCTTCCCAACAATGTTTTAAAGCTAACTTTACCAAGATATTCCCCGCCTAACTGTGAAACAGCGTTTCAGGGTGAATCCAACATTACTGTATAACCTGAGCAGTGCAGTTACTCTGCAACACAATGCATTTTGCCTTAAGCTTTTTTTACCCCCTGTATCTCTTCTACATGTTGGTGAGGTTAAATGTGGATGTATGATAAGGTCCATGTACATGATGATAACCTTGGGAGCCCCAGTCACACTGTGGCTCTTGCAACCCCCAAAGTGACTCCAGGTTCTGTTAGGCGATAGCAAGTACCATGCTGCTGCTGGGCTAGGAGAGGTTAACAGCAGGGTCCCTGGCCTTGAGGAGAGGAGATTTCCTGCCCTAAGCCATCCACGATGCCTCCGGAACCCATGTGGCCTCATAAGCAGGAGGGCAGGATGGGAAGCATGTGGAAGGAGAGGAAAGTGGTCACTGGAATAAATCCCAGATGTGTGAGCAAAATCTCTCCCAAGAAGGCCAAATTCAGGCAGGGAACACAACCAGGTGATTTGTGAGGGGGTTTGTGAGGGGCAGCATTGCTTTTTCAGTTATTTTCTAAAGTACTTTAAATACAGCCATTCTCCCTTGCTCTTCCCCAGGCTCCAGTGCCATAGGCATTTTTAGCTTACTTCCTAAGGAAATGAAGAAACATGCTGGACTGCCTGCCTGCCTGTCAGCGCTTTCCCAGCATTAATTGCATCCCATGATTGATTTCAACCAGGCTGCACCAAGAGCTAGAGAGACAAGTGCTAAGTCTGCCAACCTCCTTCTCTCTGAAAGGAGTGAGAGAGAGATGTCCCAGGGTGAGCTGAACCCCATATTAGGCAACAGAGAAGCTTCTCCCTTGCATAGGTCTCACTCGCTGGGGTTCATGACTGCCATCACCCCAAATGTGGGCCTGTCTTGCCATCTACTGGTAGGAGGCTGTCAGAGGAGCAGGGGCAGAGGACATTCAGGAGAAGCAGGTTGGGAGGACTGAGTCCTGCGCTGATTATGGCACCTCAGGGGATGACCAGTCTGATCAGAAGGGAGCCAAGTACAGCCTTGCAAGTTAACTTTTTGCTTTGCAGAAGGCTTTCATTGTTTCTGTTGGCTACTAATATCATAGAATCATAGAATCATGGAATGCACAACCTGTGCCAGGGCCTCACCACCCTCACAGGGATCTTCCTAAGATCTCATCTCAATCTCCCCTCTCTCAGTTTAAAGCCATTCCCCCTTGTCCTGTCCCTACAGGCCCTTGTCAAAAGCCCCTCTCCAGATTTCTTCTCAGCCACTTTAGGCACTGGAAGCTGCTCTGAGGTCTTCCTGGAGCCTTCTCCTCTCCAGCCTGAACAAGCCCAGCTCTCTCAGCCTTTCTCCATAGCAGAGGTGCTCCAGCCTCAGCTTCCTCTGGACTCGCTCCAACAGCTCCAAGTCCTTCTCTTGCTGGGCCCCAGAGCTGGATGCAGGACTGCAGAGGTGTCTCAGCAGAGCAGAGTAGAGCGGGAGATGTGTGTTGGATATGCCCATGCTTGGCACGATGCTGGTGGTGCTTTAGTTTGGTTCAGTATGATTAATATGGTTTTCTGCAAGAAACTTTGCTGCAGCACATTGCACCCAATAATTCCTTCCAAGGTTTCTGTGGGTGAGCCATCAACAAAACTGGATTTTGAGGGACTCCTGAGCAACTCGGCAGCTTTGTTCATGCCTGTGACCCGGTACTGATGTGCAATAAGCAACCCCCGTGCCTTCCCCACCGGCTTTTAGCAGGATGGTTGGACCAGCAAAAGACGTCAGGAGAGGGAGCCAGAGCCTCAGCTCAGAGCTGCGAGAGCTGCCAGGAGAGCTGCTCACCTCTATAGGGGCATCCCAGCCTACACAACCACCCTTAATTTGGAGCTGATCCCTACCACGTTTCAGGATGCTCAGAGCAAGCCCAGCAAGTCAGCTCCTTCAGGGCCCTTATTTCTGGAGACTGACCCGGTTTCAGCTGGAATAGAGTTAATTGTCTTCCTAGTGGCTGATACAGTTCTGTGTGATGGTTAAACCACGACAGAGACATATCCTGATGTAGTCATAGAATCACAGAATGGCTTGGGTTGGACCAGCAAAAGACGTCAGGAGAGGGAGCCAGAGCCTCAGCTC
>JANHGB010046645.1:0-16588 GCA_026283785.1 Coracopsis vasa
GGGCTACCGCGGGGGAACCCGTGTGTGAGGCACCGGCCCTGGTTCGCCGTTTTGTTTCCGTCCCTTGTTGTGAGGAGGAGGGGGTGAAGGAGGGCTGGTGGCCGTCAGGTTATGCGTGGTTATTTCCTGGGTGAGGGCTAAGGCTTTCTTTGGGTGGTCAAGAGGCCATGCGTGCAGTCAGGTGAGGAAGAGAAAGAAAACAAGGCTGCGTTCTTGTATCTAACCTCTTAGATGTTCTTACATCTAACAGGTAGCACTGGCTGTGTGAGGTCTTGTCAGCTTGGCCAGAATGTGAAAATGCAACAGCAAAGGTGCTAATTTTTGTGTTCATAAGGGCTTTTCTTGGCGATATAGATGTTTCTGCTTTGTTTTAATGGTGTGCAGCAAGAGGAGTGGGAGCTGTACCACCCTGCATTCTTATACCTGGTGCTCAAGACCAAAGCTGTGCTTATCTCTGGGGAAAAAAAAAGAAAAAAAAAAAAGAAAATATCAAATAACCTCTGTAGGGTAGTAGTAGCTGCAAGGACTAGATAAGGAATGCTTGGAGCAAGCAGACATCAGTGGGGAAATGGATCAGAGCAGCCTATGGAAGTTGTGCTTGACACTTTTAAAGTGCAGAGGCAGAGGATAAGCACAGGCTACAGGGCAGCTGAGGGGGGAAGAAGACACCCTCACTCTCTGAGCTGCAGCCTGGACCCTGAAGGGAATGGAAGCAAAGCGGTATGTGCCAGATTGGCCTCAATGTATTCTGAAGTAATTTATCACCTTTGACTGAAGAAGGTATATTCGAAAGGGTGGGTTTTCTTTGAGGGTTGAATTCCATTTGAAAGTACGGAATGCATTTGCTATGATAGATTTCTAAGACACTAAAACTTGGTACAAGTTTATAGAAGTATTTGGATCTAAAGGGTGGCAGCGAAATGTAATCTGCGATGCATTTGGTAGTTAAGGAACTTGAAAAGCTTAGTTATTAAACATACTTACTGTGTCTTTTCAAAGTGTGTGTATACATATATATAAAATACTGATTTTCCTAGCCAGTAATGGTTTATCTTCTTGAATGCCAATGCGGTAGGTTTTACCTGTCCAAAATGCAAATATCTGTGCAGATGCTGCTTCTGATGTTTTAATTTGCAGTTCAGTAGACTTAAAATCCCTTGTGCAACAGAAGTTACAGTCTGAGTTTTTTAATGCCTGGAGTTGGTGTTGATTCACTATTTTGAACAAGAGATTGAAAGGGAAAAGAGAAACAGTTCTAGAGGTAATTAATTTTTAAGTGATCCCAAGCCAATAAGCTTCAAACCGCATTCAACTGAAGTGAAAAATATGAATAGCCCCACAGATGGATTCCACTAAGGAAGGAGATGCACAGTTTTTGTAGCATGACTTCAAGCAGGTGCTGCATAAAATGAGACTAATGGTGGTGCTGCAGCACTTCTGCTGTCCCTGGAGAAACTGTCTACTGAAATAGAAATATTTACAAATAACAGGGACTAAGGAGTCACTGGGGAAGTGAGAAACTGATAGCCATAAATCAGCACTCATGAATTGCACTGCTAATAAAAGGTAAATCTAGTAATAGAAAATGTGATTATCATGTTTAAAGGCAAAGAGGAAAATTTTAGGTATGTGTGTCAGTATTACTGATGTGTGTGTCCAAGCGTCGGTGTTGTCAGATATTTCTATACTGGAGAATAATTTTTCTTGGCACTTTTTAATAATTGCTGAATACTTATTGATCTGATAGTAACCAGAGAAGATACAGAACATCTATTGTTCGTGTCAAAGGCTTTTTAATATGTGAAGTTTTATAGCTACCCCAGTGAGTTTTCAGAGGAATGAACAAAACAAATGGTTTAGGTATTGAATGATGCTCAAGGTACTACAGAATTTCAGCAGGAGAGGAAAAAAGTACTGTGCTGTTGTTTATACAGGTAAATGAAATGGTATTAATTCATTGAGATTGATCATGGAGGAATGAGAACAGCTGCACGATGTTGCATATAAGATGTACCTTATATAGAATTAAAGGATGGTGCCATGATCCATACATATGTAGATATGTCCTGCCAAATTTATCTCCAATTATATTCAACTGACACCAGCTGTCATAAATATATGCAAATCTCTTAAGGCATTTGACTTGCTTCTGTATGATGCTGATTACAGTAGCAGTATTATGGACCTGATGCAATACATCAAATGGATTTCATTTGCACTCACCAAAAATAAGTGCTAGTCCTCATGAATAAACAATGTTTATTTGTTGTTTTGGTTGTGGGCTTGTGGTGTTTTTTTTTTTTTTGTGAGAGCTGATTATGCATCTGTTCTGGACATGCTGCTACTCAAACCTTTCATAATTTAGAAGACAGCAAGTGCGGTAGGGAAATGCTACAAATACTGGAGTAATTTGTGGTGAATGAAGAGAGACCCTTCTAGAAATCACCTTTGATCATGTGCTAGGCTACATTCATTTGAGCAGCATGCATTTTAACATGGCTCAGTGGAAAGTCACAGCTAGGAGCTATGAATGTAGGTCACTCGGGATAGGGGACTGTATTTTGGAAAGCATTGACTCATAAAATGATTCGGAGCTCTAATGTATTACCAGTTGAGCATGAAATTGCAGCACAATGCAGTGGCTTATGGAGTAAATGCTATCTTTGGGTAGCTTAGCAGGGTTATGTTATTACTGCTATATAGTATTAGAGGGACAATTACAGGAATATTATGTCCTGTTCTGGGGACTGTTTTTAAAAACAACACTGCCAAGCTGGAAAGATAGACAGCCAGGGAATGGCTATAGGTCTGGCTAGCATAACTTGCTGAAACTGAAAAACCAAGGTAAAGTATGTGATTAGTGTTTACATTTGTATCGTACAAGATGTTTGAAAGAAACATTTCATTAGCAGAAAGAGATCATTAGATTCAGTAGCTGAAAACAAAACTAGACATTTTTTTTTTAGGCAAACAGTTGTGGTGCTGTGTTTTGGTGGGGGTGTGTGGATTTGATAGAGGGCAGAGAAATGACTTGGGACCATGTTGGGTTTCCTCATGTGTTGTCTTCAGAGTCTTGGTGACCTTTCAGACAAGGTGTCTAGCTCAGCCAGAAGTTATGGACTTGGTGAAATTCCATGGGCTGTGTTACAGGTCAGCATGAGCTAATCATGGGGATTCCTCAGAGGGAGAGCTAGTGGGCAAGGAAAGAAAACAGGAGAAAGCTACTGGGGTGAAATGTTGAGCCAGTCCCTTGGCCACAGAAGGCCTGGGGTCTGTTAATGGGTCCCATCCTTTCTGAGGGTCCAGGCTCAGACAATAAAAAAAATGAGGAGACTGTACAACACGTGTATAAGGGATAATGGTACAACACTGGTGCAGTGGGAAGAGGTCAAACTTGCCACAGCCGGGATCTGCTGTTACCATCACTTTCAGTTTTGACTCTGGGAAATTTTGTTTGCTCACATGCTTCTTACTCACTGTTCATTACCATTGCCCTCTGTTTTCCAATGCCTTCCTGCTTTCCCTCCTTCCCTTCATTTTTAGCTTCCTCGTGCTCCTGTTGTCACCTTTGCTTTTGTCTCAGAGCAGTATGAGCGTGCCACCTCTGTTTGTCCACGAGGCTCTGCTTCTGTTGTCTGTCTGTTGCATGAATATCTGTGTCTTGGGCTTGCTTAGGATGCTGTTTATTGTAAAAACAACAATCCTAGAAGCTTTGGAGCATTCTTTAGAAATCAGTGTTTAGGAATTACATAGAATAGTTCAGGAATTGTATGTAGAGGTAACTTCTATGTTCTTTATAATTATTTTATGTTTTTTTTAATAAACTTTACCTTCTGTAAAGTTTACCATCTCTTTTAAAGTCAATAGAATTTTTCCATGAGGGTATAGCTGGTAGTGGTATAAAAGGTAAAATAGTCTGAAAACCGGTGGAGGGTTGCGTATGTGTTGTGTATATAAGGAAGAACTTGAGGGGGGAAGAAGTTACTGGGTACAGTCAAGTGAGGTAAGAGCCAGATGGGCTACAAATGCTTCAGTAAAAGGTATGGTTAGAGCAAGGCACCTGAATGGTCAATCTTCATCTTGTTCTTGAAGGCCTGCTCAGAACGAACTTAAGATAAATGCTTTCTCTTTTTGCCTTATTTTCATAGAATCATAGAATGGTTTGCATGGAAGCTACCTTAAAGATCATCTAGTTCAGTCCCCATGCCATGGGCAGGGATACCTTCTATTAGACCATGTTTCTCAAAGCACCATCATACAATAATTGTAATGTTCTACCATATAAATGTAATGACACCAAAGTTTGTTTCTAACAAGCTTTAGTTTCAGTGACAGGCTTTACTCTGCCCTGTGCATCACAGTATATGTTTCTGTGGCCTTCACTAGAGTCTGATAGATATTGGAGCTTGGTGTTTTTGCTTTAAAAAGCAAACATCCATGCTTAGTCTGATAAATAAATCGGAGCTCTTTAGCAAATAGGATAAATATACACAAAGTTTCTCTGCTGTACTGAAGTTCTCCACAAATTAAATTTACTGATTGTGTTTGTAAATATGTTTGGTTTTAAGTGCCAACAGCTTGGAGATGGGTAATGCCTACTGGCAGGCAGGATGCTGCCATTTACATTGCCAAGTTACAGTACAAGGCAAATGGAGCTCTCTCTCCTTTGCTGATTCTGTGCATACATAGCTGCTGATCTCACTGCAGCTTGAGCAGTTCCCTGCTTTCAAGAGATCAGGATCACTTCTAAAAGGCCTGTCAGAATGTTTGATCAATGCTTTCTATTTTCTTCTTAATGAAACCCTTTTGTGTGTCTTAATTTGCCAAATGTGAAACACATTTCAAGAAAGCAAAATGAACAGTGTGGTCTTTGATTTAGAAAACACAGAAGATTTTGTCTTTCATTAAAATGTGTTGACTGCTTTTGGACATGCTTGTCATCTAGGTGCTTTTGTAATTTAGCCTGTTGGATTGAAGTTATGTGAATAGGAATTGCCTTCTTCCTGAATCTATTCTTCTGAAATTAATTCTGCTTTATGAATTAACATAGTCCAATGCCCATCAAAAGGAAACAGTCAAAATCCCTGTGCTTTTTTCGTAATTTGGTGGGAAAAAAAAACTTCCAGTGTTCTTCCATGTGCAGATTTGTCTCTTGTCTGTGGGATTTGTTCCCAGTGGTTTACACTGCTTCAGTCATCCTGTATAACACAATATAACCTGTCAGCAATGGGTTACTGCAAAATAAATTAAATAAATAGGGATATATTTTTAAATTAAATTAAAACAAAAAAATAACCTAACTTGACACTGATAACATAGTTTCTAATGCTTGTAATTAACATTGGAAGCAATTACTATGTTTTTTTTTCTACTTAAGCATCTTTGCCACACATTTTTTCCCTTGTGGGACTATTTAGAAGAAGCCTTCAGCTCATTAAATGTGTAGCCTATACCTGTGATGCATCTGGAAACAAGTTAAATGTTAAGCTTGTATTCTTCTCAGAAGGAAGAATAGCTCTCTTGTGATGCAAAATTGTTTTAACTTTATTATATGTAGTCTTAAACACAACTTGCTGGCTCATGGACTGTCTTAAACAGGAGACAAGCAAAACTTCACGTGGCTTTTGAACGAGTTCTGAAATTTTGCTCAGCAAGCTTTTTTTTGTAGGTATCCTGCCATTTTGTACTTAAGTGGGAGAGTTGATTTGCTACCTCTGGTCTTAGGTGTGTGTCTTACCATTACAGCTTCTGTCACGTTTTTCCGGGCTGTGAAGCATTCCTCCTGTACTTCTCTAGGTCTCAAACACTGTTACAAGGTGGATGATTTGCAGTAAGAACTGCATATCAGGCATGTGGATAGAGTCCACTGTACACAGTGAAATTCAGTGTCAAATGTGGGATTACATTACTAATGCATTATAGGAACAGTGGAACTTAAAACAGTAGAGAAAAATATCCCCCATTGCAATTTGTAAATTACTGCTTCAAGTTTACTACTTGCTTATTCTAGTACCTCTTCTGCCTCCTGCAGCACCATTTCAGAAGCAATATCTGATATGATAAATGACAGTTCATTGGTTACTTAAGTTAGTGTAGCTATTACTGTCGTTAAAAATTTCTGGTAGTTTTCTGGGTAGTCTGTTTTGCATTCCTGCAAGTTTCTGCCATTGCATTTAAGAGGCAATGATCTGAACAACTTCAGGCTTTGTGAAAGCCCTAAGAAATGCTGTTAGTTCAGTTGCACATTAATTCTGTCATCTACATAATATAGCTCCATGGAAGATTGTGAAAGGTAAGGCAGGTTGCTTGTGTGTGGTCCACTGCAAGACTCTGGGGGTGCTGTATACCCATTGCCCAAGGAATTGATTATATTGCCAAAAAAACTTATACTCTGCTTATAAATGAGACTTTTGTGTTATTAAAACACTTCTCATAGGAATATGAGCATTTTGTATTTAAAAAATTCTGTGGGAAACACTGAACTTTGTAGCAGGTGCGCATTTTATCAGTGTGAATCAAAACAGCTGTTGTAGCCTGAGCTTGGGTTTTTAATGTACAAAGTGCAGTTAAGCTTTCAAAACCTTATTTTTTGCCAAATAGGCTCCCACCTGCTCTATAGGCCTTTCTTGGCCTGGGCGGATGGAAAAGCGGTGCTGCTGACTGGGAGACTTGCTGATTTTTGCATGGTGGTCCTGCATAATGCAGCTTTTCTATTGGTTCTGTGGCAAATAAGGGTCACTGCTATGCAAGGAGTGTGGGCATATGTAGGTAGCCTGTTCTACAGGTGTACTACTGTATTATTGATCTTTAATATAATCTATGATAAATTCATACCTACTGGATTTTCTGGTGTTACTGAAATTGGGGGGTTGGCAGACCTGTCCTGGTTCACAGTCCAGACTTCAGACACAGCCCTGCTGTGCAATAAAGGAGTACTTTTCCCAGAGTTATTGGATGTTCCTTTTAACGCTATTGAGTGGTTTTGGATTAAATGTGTGAGTCAGAATGAGAAAAATAAAATAGAATTTATGAATCTGATGCTTTCTTCTAGATTATAGAAACACTTGAGGTACTACAGAATTTGGATATATCACTGGATATTCTAGTGGTAAGTGACCAGTAATACATTACTCTTCTGTAGTGACTTACAGTGTGAATGTCAGTGGTCTGCAATCATAGAAGCAGTGAATATGTTGCATTTTGTAATTTTGACTCTTAATCATGATTTCTTTAGAGGTTTGTACAGGGAATCATGGAGTCTTTTCCAAATATGAGGTGAAAGCTGGGTATACAGCTAGGCAAATGCAGTATTATGCCAACAGTGATAGTACTGGCCAAGAATCTGAGCATATAGAGAATACTGCTCAGAGTTGGTTTCTTCTCACTGTAAAACTGATTACAAGTCAATGTGTAAAACTAAGCAAATATAGGTAAGATGTTCTCTAGGTCAGTTGTCTAAATCTTGTCTCTTATTAGCAGTTCAAAATTAATTTATTTCATTTAAAGAGCAGGCACCCAAAGTACTTGTGACTTGTATCCTTATCCAAGATGCATCCTATCAAATTTTATATTAGAAATTCTCACACTGGCTTTGAGTTATTATGAGCAAAATGTCTATGTTCTGGGAAGAAAAATGTTGAGCTTTTTTTTTTTTTTTTTTTAGTTGGAAAACAAAATTGCAATTAGTTGTTTAAAATAACAAAGGGCTTCTGCAGACAACTCATGTTCCCAGCAAACTTGCATGTTTTATAATGTGACAGACTTTGAAAGCCTTCAAGTCAAATAGAGGAAAGAGATGTCTTGCAGCTGGGGACTCCACATATTTTTAATGCATTTGAAGAACATAAATAGGCTAAATGGTAACGTGAAAATAATTGTACTGGGGAAAACAGAAAATGACAGGTTTTAAATATCCTTTTTTATTTCACCTGTGGCTGAAACTAAGTTTAGTCATATGAACTCTGCTTCTCTAACCCCTCTACTACTATTGTGGTTGAGATGCATTTTTGCATTACAATATGTCCATCATATATGCACTCTAGCATGCTAAAATGTACCTGCGTAAGCCTAAAGGGAATTTGAATTGGTAAACCTAATTCACTGGAGCAGTATGGATTTTGTGGGCGTAAGCATTTGAGCCAAGTGTAATTACTGAAATAAATACATTTAATGGAAGAAAATGACTTCTTAGTTTTATGTATTAAGAGTGCATTTTGTTCCCCATATTTGGTTATAAATATCTACCTTCAGTTCTGTTTGTGGCATAAAAAGGGTGTTTATTTTTTAGGTGCTGTAAGACTACTCTGACTACTATGTTGATACTGTTTGTAGTGGTTTTAGAGAAGATTTTATTTGTGATGTTGTTTGATTTATTCTGCCCATCTTTCTTGCACTATCTTCAACAGGAAACTGGCATAGGCAAAACAGTTAACAGTTTTAGGAAACATGCCACTGCTGGGAATATAGCTAAAACCCTGGTAAAACAGTGGAAGAAACTTATTCCTTCTGAAAAGAAAAGGTTGGTGCGCTAACTTTTTTCTGAAAGTTAATTATACTGTAGTGTAACTTTATAAAATACAGCTTGGAAAGCTTAGGAAAGTGTTTGGAATTACAAGTAAGCATTAGGACAAATGCATAAATTGAGTGGAAGAAATGAATTTTGCTTTTATAAAATATCAGCAGACAAATCAGAATAACCAGTATTGGTCAATTAGCCATCCAGCACTCACACTTTGACTGCCTCTTTTGATTGGCACAAGTTAAGTCCTAGCTGATGCAAGTGGGACTAAGCCAATGGTGGGCACTGCTCTTCAGAGAAGTAGAAAGCTTGCTCTTTCTTCCTAGAGGTGGTGGTTAAATGAAGCAGCTCTCCAGTGATTTGGCTCTATAGAGGGCTTTCCCATAATGCTCTTATTAAAGTGGACTGAGAGAGGCTTCCAGTATTGGAGGAGTCACACTGAAGAGGTGTGACTTCTTCATAATGAAACAGCCACCACCACCATGTCCAGACTGCTGTGCTTCAGATGTTTTGCAGACCTCTGACATTTAGAGGCAGTTGAGCTGAGAAAGCCAGAGGTTTAGATTAAATAGTGCATTTTAAGTCTGAAGTTGTTCAAACAATTGGAAAGTGAAATACCAGAAACTGTGATAAGCAGGCTGACCTGTTGTAATCTGTATCACCTACAGAGTATGTCATAAATTCTGTCTCTTCGTTATTTCAAGTACCATGTCTGTGTTACAAAGCATGTAGGAAAGCTTGTGTAGAAAGTGGTATCCAACACCCTGTAAGCATTTCGGGCATGTTTTCCTACTGACAGTTATGGTTGTACCCCCAACTTGTCTTGCTGTCAATTCTTGTTACAGTATTAGTGGTGCTGGACCCAAGAGCTGCTGCTTTGGAGTTCTGTACTGATAATGGAAGAATAAAAGCACAGCAGAGCACAGGTCTGGGGCTTCTAAAATTATGGTGCATGGTGTGATTTTAATGCTTCTAGTTTTATTAATATAGGTAAAAAGATTGATTGTTCAGGAATTTAGCATCAGATGTAGCATGGAATGTGATTTAATCTTTTTTTTTTTTTTTAATGTGTCAGCACTCACAGAGAAAGAAAACAAAATACTGAAAAAGATGAGACAAAATCTTCCATTTCCAAGGAGGTTACGCCTTCAGAGAAGTCCAGAGCATCTGTACTGACCTCCAGAAGTTCTGATAGTGCTCCCGATTCTAAGAAGTTGAATAAGCAGCATACTTGTAGTGAAAAGATCCACCAAGGTAGCGATTCTGAGTGTCGAAAAGAATGTGATAATAAAGAATGTAGCAATGGTGATTATGAGCATGCTTCCCAGGGTACCAGTCCTCAAGCTAAAGAAAGTGACTTCAAAGAGAGAACCTCTACAGAAAGGAAGAATTTTTCAGAAGAGCCGTGTACCTCTGTAGCCAATAAAGACTTACCGCAGCTGAAGGAAAAGCCTAGAAGGGATGCTTCCAAAAAGGGGAATCCTAAGCATGTGAAGAAACCAAAACAAAAACTTGTCCTAAAAAGCAAAGCCAAATTATCTAGTGATGAGGAATTTGAGCCCCCTACTATGTCTTTTGAATCTTACCTTACTTATGATCAGGTTACAAAGAAAAGAAAGAGGAAGGCTTATTCTACAAGTGCACAGCCAAAAAAGTGCTCTGAACAGAAAGGCAGCTTGTTACTACAAAAGACTTCAAACTTTTCCTATGTGAAAGAGGGAGAAGAAGATGTAAAAAAATGTGAGGATGCTCAATTGGAAACTCCCAATAAAAAGGTAAACCATTGCATGGTTGAGATAGTAGCAAATAAACTGCAGATGAATAAATGCTTTGGACTCATTTTCAGTGAAATTCAGCTGTATTTATTTTCAGCAACAGCTTGCCTGGCTCTGACATGATGATTGCATTGCAGTTGCTAATAATTGCAATAATTGGGGTGCACCCAATTGTACCTGTTGTGATAGATCTGCAATGTGAATGTGATACCTTCTGTCCAAATAGAGAAATATTAATGTTGAGGCTTGTGTATGATACTCTAGCATAAACTGAGGAAAAATCTTGTATGTTCAAGCAGTTGTGAAAAGTTATTAAAGATGCTGAGATGAAGTTCAGGGTGATGCAAGTTTTGGGCTGTGCCTACCTTACAATTGGAGTACACCTAAACCTCAATTTAGATGTTCATATGATGCCAAGCATTTGTAGGGACCTGTACTTGCCAGATTGTAGTATCTTTAGATTCCTTTTTAAGGGGTTATCTGTGAAAAACAAACAGGCTAATCAGTTTATCCAGTGCAATATAGGAGACTTAGTTTGCCTTTAAACATTTAATTGTGGTTTTGTCATCTTGTGGTTTTATCTCATTCACTGCATGCCTCTAACCTCAATAGTGATTTATCTGAAATCCTGTTAGCTGAACATATCTTCTCTGTTATTTAATCCTTTTTTATGCACTAATTGCAAATATCCCCCTAAGATCCTTTTGTGATGTAGTCTCGGTAAGTAAGAATATGAAAGGGTGTGCTGAAAAGTAATCCAGTGACTAGATTTTAGTGCAGACAAGCAGTTATTCTAGTTATCGTAGTTAACTTCATAATTTGCTTAAGGGCTGTTCCTGTAGCTTATTTTAAGCCTTAATAAGCCCGAATTTGTAATATTGAAGCAATGTTTCCTTGTCTGCACACAGGCCAAGGTGGCATCCCTTCAAGATCTTCTTAATACTCCACTGCCTAAATTTCTGACAGGCATCTCAATCTCATCTCCCCCATATGCTGCAGACTTTAAAGGTAAGTGATATGCAAGGCTGATAAATGTGAAATAGTGCAGGTTTTTACAGCTCTATATGGAGACGTTTTTATCCCTTTTCCTAATTAAACTATATTAGATCATCTGTCCATGGCAAAGAAATGCCTTGCCTTCACTTTCTCATCTGTAGAAATCATGTTGAAGCTGAAGGGAGTTATAAAGGCGCTTATGGCTTGCTGAATAAAGAAATACTGTGGAAGGTTATCACAGATGTAGAGAAGGCATAGATCAGGAGGTAGTTCTGCAGGATCCATTTGTCTTTACTCCTGTCCATACCTTACAATAGGCAAAGCCTTAGTAGGTACTACCTTAGATAAAACAAATATAAGAAGCACTAGGTCTACCTTCAGCATAGGAACTTTCTAAGTGACGCAAGGTGCCGGTGGTTTCCCTAGCATCTCTTGTGAGATTTCAGTGGTTTCATATCCGTCTGATCTTGAAACATCACTGCTACTGCAGCTTCTGGGTTCTGTAGGATAGCTCAGGAAGATCAGTAATGTGCTGTTGACTGATAACAGAGTAATCTAGATGTGAATACAGCTCATGTAAACCTGGGCTAAATTATATAAGGCTGGTTTGAGTTGGTGCAGCTCACTTGCAATGTGCATGCTGTTTTGGTGTTAGACTTCCGTAACATGTAATAATACATGTAAGGGCCCCAAAACTACTGTGGTAATGTTGTATTTCAAGAAAAATGAATATGTGTGTATCCTACCAGCTATATGTCTCTCAGAGCTGAATGTTTAAAGTATTTTAAAATGTCAGGAGATAAAGGAATCCCTGCCTGATGTTTTGTTTGCAGCTTCCATACCACCTGTTGTAGAAGCACCCCAGCAAGTCAGTGAAACAGTTCAATTCACAGGACGGAGATTGAACTCTAAAATGCAAGTTTACTCTGGCTCTAAACCAGCTTGTCTTTCAAAGATGCTTACGCTGCATGAACAGTGCATCCGTGTGCTTCAAAATAATATTGATTGTGAGTACTTTTAGGGATTTGTAGCAGACTGTGCCTGAAAGTATATCGGATTTCTTATTTCTCCATTGCTTATCTCTCCAGCAACTGGCCTGCTAAAAGATACTGCCTCTCCCTATAAATAGTGACTTGGAGCAGGTTGAAAGGCACGTAAATAAAGTGGATTTACAGCCATGCTAAAATGTACCTTTGTTTTGAAAGCTTACCTTCTGTTAAAGCTCCAATTTTTAGTTAAAATATAATGTCCTGTGGATTATAAGCCAGAAAGCCTGCTGATATTTTTATTTTCCCCTCAAAGATGGTTGTTTACGTAAATAAGAATGAGTGATCAAGAAATTGTTTATTCACTTGTGTAGACAGAGAGCAGTGATACACATTGGTAAAGACAGGGCAATAGCTATTCAAAGATGCTTTCTCCATCCTCAAATACAACTGCCAGTCGGTATGGAACTGCTGATTTATAAATATTTTTATAGCCTGAATTCAAAACGTGTTCTGTCAGTACATGCTAAAATTAACTTGTATTCTTATTTTTAAAGTGTTTGAGTGGTGTTACCCACTGAGTAAAATAAATGAGATACTAAAAGTACTGTCCTCTTTTGTAGCACTGCATGAAGTAGGAGGTGTGCCCTTTGAAATTCTTGAGCCTGTGCTAACACGTTGCACACCAGAGCAGTTGCTTCGAATAGAGGAATGTAATCCGGTAATTTCTGCCTTGTTAAATTCAGGGGACCATGGAGGACATGAGGCATCTGTTTGTGCCTTCCTTGTACCGTTTTTAATAAAGTTTCTCCATGGGTTACACTGGTTTTCTATTTTTAATACTTATTTCTTCGAATTTAGCTCTCATTATCAAGCCTTCCTTTCTCAAGTGTTAGGATTTAAAGCATTTTGTAGAATTATTACTCTTGACTAAGTGAAAGCCAGTGTAGGTAGAAAAGTGTTTCTGTTTCCAAAAGTAAGGAAAAAGAGTATTCTGTATTTACCGCTGATGTAGCTGGGAAAGTTGTTATAGAACCAGCTGTTTCCAAGTTAAACTGTTAAGGCTGCAAAGCATGCCAATTGGGAAGTATCTGGGGTGAGACTTCATGTGTGATAGATATATCTACACTGTTAGGACTTTGGCTCTGTGGTGCATTTGGACATGGAGTGTTCAGCACTTCATAGTGCAAGCTGGCCATTTTTCTGCATGGCTGAAGTTGAGATCTGGTGTCTGTGCTGGAAACACAACTGTGGCTTGTGAGCATAACTCACTAACTCAAGTATAGAGCTCTGCTATATGAAGCTATGTGATTCCTAGACTGAAGTCAGTATCTCAGCATGGTGTTGCCACTCTCCATCTTGGGGGGACCTGTGGCAGCATGTGTGGTGGGATTTGTTCTGCATCTTTCTCCACCCAGGGGACTGGGATTTGTCTACAGGCTCAGCTAACAGGTATTCTTGAAAAATACTATTTTTAAGCCTTTGACTTAAGATATCTTGTGTTCAAATTAGACGTTTACAGAAGAATGTGACCACTTGTGGAAGAAACACTGCCAGAGAGATTTTAAAAGCAAGAGCCTCCTGGAATATGAGTCTTGGCGTGAAATGTACTTAAGACTGTTTAATCAGAGAGAAGAAAAACTGAAGACACTTACAAAAAATATTATTTCAGCTCAGTCTGAGAAACCAAAAGGTAAAATCCGTGGCTAGCTTTTACACTGACAAAACTCAGTTTCTTCTGCTATTCTTGACACTTTATATGTAGGTTTTAGTGATTTGTTTGCACTGAGCACTAGTGCTGTACCTCTAAGAGAAGACATCAAGAAAGAACACTGTTCCTTTTAACTTACAAGTTGCTTAAAAAATATGCATGCAATAGTATAATACATTAATGCATAATACTTGCAGCATGCAGTCGACAATCTTACCTTACTTGTTAGAATGTGGATTCTAAGCAGCAATGCAAAGATTGCAAATGTAATTACAAATAGCAATGTTAAAACGAAGAAATACTGCATGCAGTCTATATATGATTTGCCATGGTTCAGTTACTACTTTGGTATCAGATTCTGCTTTCCTGAATTAGTTTTTCCGAAATTTAAACCTCGGAATTGCCACACAACTGTATTATCAACTGAACTTTGACCATAAAGGGCAAAAGAAGTCACATATCCTCTACTATTTTCTTCTGTATTAGGCAGGCAAGTAAAAATGGCCTATATGACCAGTGCAGCAAAACCACCAAGGAACATTCGCAGGCAGCAAGAAATCCATGGGACAGCAGGACCTGTCACCCAACTTCATCCCAAAGAGAAGTGCAAGTAAGTGTTCTGTATCGTGCTTTTAATTTTAGATGTCTTTTGTCAGTACAAAAGCTTGCTGGCAAAATATTTTTGATGTTATAAATGGCTTTCTACTTGCTTTTTTAAGCAGCTAGTGGCTAGAAACTAACTTGCTTTTTAAGCTTTTTATGCTCCTCTGCTGCATATGTGTTGCTATCACATTTTTCTCGAAAGTGTCAATGATGAATTCACCCTTCCAACTGGAGAGTGAGTGAATGCTCCTGTTTTTTTCCACATCACACTAATGCTGTTTGACATCCCGGGGAGATTTCATTGTTGATGTTCTGTGTTTATAAACCTGTCCGGTAGCCTCACATGTTCTCTTGCTTTCATAAAATCCCAGTCAGCTGCCTGGAGTGATATAGCTGACCCAGTGAATCTCTGCAACTTTTAATAGTCCTGATGGCAAGTTCCTGCTTTGGCAGCTTAAAGGAGTGTTTGGAACAGTCAGGCTGTACTAGTAGTAAACACTAGTCACTGGTGGAACAAAGAACTGGGATTCCACAAATGTTTCCTTTGCACAGCACAAAGCCAACTTTTCTTTGTGACACTGTACTTCAGAGCAGTTCAACAGCCACAGAAGCCGAAGCAGAGATGTGGTGTTTGCCCTACTGTTCCTGCCAGCCTAATGAACTCTCTCGTATCTGAGAGTATGACTGCAACAGGGAGATAAGAGATAGATGCTGGTGCTACAGGTTTTAACTATGTGGAGACAGACTACTGGCTTCAACTGCTTAAATATTTGTTCTTGTATGAAATTAAAAATCAACAGTTTGATTCTGAAACACCCCATGAGTTGACGAGTCCATGTACCAGCAGCTCGACCATAAAAGCTATGAAGAGTATTCATACTGCCTGAACATGGGTATCTTAAGCTGTGATCACTCACTGTTGTGGCTGCTGGTGAGCATGGTGCACTCCTGTGTCCTCACTGGCTGTGTTTTTTCTCATGTCAGCATAACTGCTCTTCAGCTAGCTCTTTCAAAGTTGTCCCTTTGGGAACTGGCAGGTGGAACATTTCTTATTAATCTGAATACAGGAACAGTTATGCAGGTTGATAAATAAGTTAGTAATAGATATCTGGGAATAGGGAGGATAAAACTTAAGCTGCTGCAGATGTGATGCAAGACTGACTTATAGCTGAACATGTCAGGAGAGTGATTTTAAGTTGTTGCTGTTACGATACTGTGGTGCCTGCAGTTGTGCTGAGTAATTCACTGCTCTTGGGCACATGAACAAGATAACCGAACTGTGCTGGGCTTAAGGAGCATGGGAGGGATGACCTAAAAAAACATGGGAAAGTGTGCTTTTTGTGAATTTCAGGAACTTGACTTAGAGGAACAGCCTTGACTTACTGCTCAAGATGGTGGTGGTATGGAGCAGGATTGACAGCCTGGATATAGGAACTTCTTAAAATCAGCTTTTGCACCAGATACAATGTTTTTATAGCTGCACATTTAGCTGATGAACTTGGAAAGCTTTTTTCCATAATGTTGCTGTTTTCAAGGGAAAGATAGCCCTCCACCAAGGCAGTAGGTTAAGGCACTTCAAGTTAGGCTTTTGTTTTCAGCTGCAGTGTATGAGGTTGTCTCTCTATTGTGACAGATCAGCCTTCCAGTTTAGGTGCTTCAAGTGCAGTAGTGTAAATGTCCTTTTTGCTCCAGTAATCTCTGGAGCAGTAGCTGAATGAGGTACTCAGAGTCCTGCATGATTTTTTTTCTCAAGCAGGATAAATTAGGAAGACCTGCTGTTGTGTGAAAGAAACTGTAAGAGTGTCGTTGCTTTGCCTTCTTGAGAAAGCAAGAGCTTGTTTAGGCACAATAGGTTTGACTTCATTGCTTTGACCATGTCCTCTGAGCACCTATTGGTTTTGCAAGTTGTAGAATTTTTACAGATGAAATCTTCACTTAAGAAGCTGATCTTGCAGGAGATAAAAAGGTTCTGTGGCAGACATGCAGATACCTAGCAAGC